>JASSUY010031291.1:0-13085 GCA_032466535.1 Forpus xanthops | reverse complement strand
AGATGTTAAATTTGAATTATATGTTTAGGAAGATGTTCTTTACTGTGAGGGTGGTGAGACACTGGCACAGGTTGCCTAGAGAAATTGTGAACACCCCATCCCTGGCAGTATTCAAAGCCAGATTGGTCTGGGCTTAAGCAACCTGGTGTAGTAGAAGGTGTCCCTGTCCATGGTTGGAGTTTGATGATCTTTAAGATCCCTTCCAATCCAAACCATTCTATAATATAGGATTTTCTGAAGTGTCAGACTCTAATAATTTGTGACCCAGAGACTTTTTGTGCTAGAGGCAGCAAGAAATTCCAATACAAGTTGCCTGTGGTTTTTATTGCATAATTTTCACCACTGGACTTTTAAATGTGCATGAATTTTGTTTAATTTACCTCATTTCTTAGAATTTGATAAAGACCTGTTCTGTAACTTTTGTATTATGTGAAATCAAAGTATTACATCTGCTTCAAAGAAAAGAAACTGTGTATCTTAAAGTAGGAAACATAGTCATGTTTTGTGATGTTTCAGAAATAAATAGTCAGTATTTTCATAAAATTCTGTAAGAAAGCTTCATGAGCTAAGTACTGTAATGCAATTCATGAATCAGTGTGCATTCCTCTTTGCTTACATTGTTACTATATGAATTTCTGTTTGCTTAATATTAGTTTTTATAATGATTATACTCTGTATCTGAACTTCAGATAAAATGAGAAAATGCCATTTAGGTAAGAGTTTTGGCATCACAAGTTGATGACAGATGAAGTATTTTCTATTAAGTAAGCAGTCTTTTGTCAAGTGAGGCATATAACACATTCTCACTTCAAAATTTGCATTCTACTCCCTAGTTATTACACTTGGGGCTGATGCTTCTGCTTTCTAAATTCTTAAGTAGTTTCTAGGTAACTACACTGTTCTGATTACCAGCTTTTTGTCATGCATTGAAATCCAAAAGATTAAAAAGGGGAGTTCAGGGAAGAGCTGACTAGTTCACAGCGGTGTTTCAGAAACCTCTGTTATGTTTACTTTTCCACTGTTTATTCACTAAAGTAGAAATAAGTGAGATAAAAGTGTAATCTCTTAATGGGTATCAGTTTATCTGATACTGCTTTGTGTCTTATCTCCTTAATATATTTTACATATGGCTCTTTTCCCACCTCTTTTTGCAGGCTTCTGCTGTGTTTTTAACTTTAAATTCACTTTCTCATACAAATTTTCTGTCTTCCCCAGCACAATGTTCAGGAGAAGGGGACTTTGTGGCTTTTCAAAATTGTAAAAGCTTTACAATCCAAAGTGTGTGCCAAATGAGCTGAACAATATTTTGCTCTTAAAGAGAAAGGACTGTTTATCTAAATTAGTTTTAGTATTTCCATTTTCTAAAGTATGACTTACTTAGAAGTATTACCCACTCTCAGAGGAAATAGCAAGAAAATATTATGACATGACCTATTGTTCACACTTGTGTTTCTCCTCACCTTTGTTGTATGGTTACATGATGGCAGCAAGAAGGGTATATTTCAAGAAACAGTTGAGTTGTCTGAGCAGGTCATAGAAGACTTTCAGGGAGAAATTTTTTGAGAGACAAAGTGGACTATTCGTTTGGAAATACCCAGGAGCTTGGAATGGGAAAGACCTCTGTAAGGATTTAGAGTGGCAAGAAAAGCAGAAAGATGCATTAACTGTAGGTTCCCTTGAAATTAACTTTGAACTGTTTTGATGTGTGTCAAATCCTGGTGGGATGATGCTGTTCACACTCCTTCAGTGTTGCAGCATTTAGTAAAGCTGCTAGTAGTGGCAATTTTATACAGTCAGTGGCAGACAGTGGAAAAAGGCCTAAACGTAGGTGACTGTTGAGGTGATCACCATAGGAAGAACGCACCCTATGTAATCATGTATTTGAGCGGAAAAATGTGACATAAGCAACTTGGATGCTCCTTACAACAGCTTTGTCTTTTTTTTAATTCGAAGTGGAATATATCTTGGTTTTCATGTTCCTCCTTCATGAAGGACACCTTCTTCTTTGGTATAGCCCTGATTTAAAAAACATTATTCAGGAACAGCATAGTGCGAAACTTTAAGACAGAAACGTGAGTTACCCTGAGTCTTCTAGAAAAAAAACAGCCCTTTAACTGTAATTCAAATAACACATCCTCATCAATTGTGTATGCAGAGTCTGTCATCACACATAAAAACAGTAATCTATGCATGCTCTGTGGAATGAGCATGAGTATTGAGATGATTGAATACTGAGATTGGCACTTTCTCTGTGAGTTAACTCATCATGGTGTTTCTGTAGCATCTTGTACTTGATATCATAACTTATGGATTTCATTATGCCAAATATAAGGACTGTTATTTTGTTTCTTGATAAAATAAAATGAGCTATACATGATCCAGGAGTTGCAGAAACTTCCAGTAGTAAACATTTAAAAGTCAGAGCACACTGATTTTAAATAAATAATTTCTGAATAATTTTTTTTCCTTTAACTGTCCAACCAATGTGTCCTGGTTTCAGATGTAACACTTTTTTTTTCTTTCCAGGAGCTGATGCAGTGTTGTGTTTCAGCTTTAGTATGAGAACAGTGCTGATAGTGCACTAATGTTTTAATTGTTGCTAGGTAGCACTTACTCTGATCAAAGCCTTTTCAGTCTCTCATGCTCTGCCTGTGAAGAGGGGCACAAGAAGCAGGGAGGAAGCAGAGACAGAGCGCCTGACCCAAACTAGCCAAAGGGGTATTGGATACTGCAGCACATCATGCCCACTATATAAACTGGGGGTTGTTACATGGAAGGGACAAGTCACTCACTACTCAGTCGGCAAGCAGTGAGCAAATGTATTGTGGATCACTTGTGATTTCTGAGCTTTCTTTTGTTGTTGTTGTTGTTGTTGCTGGTTCTGATCACTATAGTTATTGTTATTCTTGGTACTGTCTATTTCCACTACATTTTATTTTAGTTAGTAAACTGTTCTTATTTCAGTTTGTGGGGTTTATATTCTTTCAATTATCATCCCCATACCACCTGGGAAGGGGGAAAGGTGGAAGTGAGTAGGTGGCTGTGTGGTACTGAACTGTCGGCTGGGTTGAAACCATGACACAGTGAAAAAATGATTGTACAAAAGAGAGTTAAGTTTATTGTGTAATAAAATGAGTTTAAATTCTGGGATTTAAAAGCTGGCTGTTACAATACTGATTATAAAATAGTGATGTCTGGGAGCAGCGGTGAAAACTCAGAAACGATACTCCTGACAGATAGCCGATAACCAAGCCTGCACTCTGCTCCAGAGGGATGCTGAGAATAGCTGTCAATGCACTCAAACTGAATATGATTCAAGGCTAGCACTGAACTGGAAGTCAGGAGAAGCCTTAAGTTTTGCAGCTTCCAGATTTAAGCAGTAGCCGTCAGCATCATTCTATTCTTCTATTCTTTACTCTTTGCACATGGAGACAATGAATTGGTCATCTGCCTGTGAACGTAGTCATGAAGAATTATCTGTTACAATGCCAAATGACTCACTTTACCCAATGAGAGTGCCTTTAGTGGCCACCTATTTTATTTTGGGAATCGCAAAATACTCTGAGGATGGCTGTAGTTGCTAGCATGAGTTCATGTTTGTATTTGTCTGCTAAAAAAAAAATCCACATTTTCAGTTTTTACATTTGGGTATCTTTGCTTGGATTTGACTACTAAATTACTATTCAGAATTTGTCTTCAAAGAGCCAAAGTAATCTGCAGTGCCATCACTCTAGTGGGTACTTGTTCCAAAGTCTTATTGTGGATTCCTAAATAAAACTAAGTTAATGTTGGAATGTATGAGATTCCACATTGTTACCTTACCTTTATAATAAATTTTTAGCTAGTGTTTAATCCACATTAAAATCAAACCCAATTTGCATGCAGTGTCTAAGCATTGAACAGCATCTTGCTTCATGTTAAATCTGCTCTGGTCCTCATGCCAATATATTTTTGTAATAAATAATTTATTGAAAATTATTTGTTTGCTTTTAAGTCTTTTTCTTTTTTTTTTTTTTTCTCCTACTGTTATGTAGATTTACAGCACTTTCTTCCTCAAATTTCTCATTTCTCCTTTGTTTTATTAGGGAAAAAGCTCCAAACTTATTTTTCCTCCATCATCTAATACTCAAGTTCACTTCCTTCAACATCTTAAGACCTTCAATAAAATTCTGTGATTTTGGAATGCAGTTCAACTTGCTTAAAATGAAGTATTGAATAATAAAGTCAGAAAATATATGTGGCAAGTAAAGAAATGATGTGGCATTGTAAATTGGTTTATGTCCTGCTCATGCAGTAATTTACATGTGTTCTGTCTAATCTGCAAAGATAATTTTTTTACAAAAACCTGGCAGTAAGATAATTACTTTGCTGAAAAATCACTGGGAATAAGTTTATGTCTCTTAATGTTTCTTAAAAAAGAATTAAAAAAAAAATTGAGGTCTTAATCTAAAAGGCAAAGCAGCATTGCTAATTTAAATATATTTCCATTTTTCAATGAATATCTGTGTACCACTAGTTTGCTCAGGATAGTTGAATGTCCAGTATGGTAGCTGAAAATGCTTTTTAATTTGAGGTCATATTTAAGTATTATCCTCTGCCATGAGCTATTTCTCATAATAATTTTTTTAACTTCAGGTACTGAGATAAGGTAAAAAGTTGAGATAATGAAGTTAAAATATGAAATTCATTATAAAACTAGCCCATTTCCCATTCTTTTGGTAACAGAGTTTTCTGCCACAGGAGTACTCTGGGTTTCCAAACACTTCACTTAAAGATTGCTTTACTCCAGTATGAAATTTATATGCAAGAGACACATTGAGCAATGCTGTAAGTTGGGAGTTTTAGTAATTTTCAGATTTACTTTTAAATCTCTGATTTGTGTTTGGTTAGTATCTCTTGTGTTTTGCTTGAGCTGTATGTAGCTTTAAAAGCGTAAGAAGGTAAACGGTGTCAGGAAAAAAACACTACTTTTTATTTATTTATTTTTTTTTTAAGAAAGCAAGTAAATCGATAAAAGTCAAAGTCAATATTTGTTTTTCTTATTACAGAATCTCCAAGATGTATAGTTGATGGCAAGTATTATAACGTGGTATCGATTGAATTTAACATGCTTTAGAATTTGCTGCCAAAGTTCGACACAGTAAGCACCTGTAGTTCAGCAACAGAGAAACTACATTTTGCTGTATGAGAAACAGAATTAAATAGCTGTAATAGCAAAGAGAGAAGTACAGAGAAAACAAATGCATTATAAGATCTAGAAATTTCATTTTCAGGAATACACTTTTAACTTCATAAGCCTATGTTTATGTCTCTAAAATGGCGTATTAAAAGACATCAATACCCAACTTTAATAGCTTCTCAACATTTACTGCAGTTTTTGTAAACTCCCATCTTTTGTGGTTATTGGTTAGTTACAGTTTCTGGAAGTCTGAGTTTCACCACTGGGAAGAAAGACTCACATGGCAGTTTGGGAAATAGCTGACAGACTTCTTTCATATTGATTTAGGCAGAATGTTGTAGGCTCTGAATAAGCTTGAAAAAAGGCTAATTTATTATTTTATTTTCCACTTGATGAATTTAAGTTGTGGGTGTGTGTTTTTTTTTTTTTAATAGGGTTTTTCTTCTATTATTATTTTTTATATATTTTTTTTAAAAGATTGTATGTATGGTATTGGTGCTTGCAAAATCAGGTCAGCTTAGGGCTTTATTCTGCTAGGACATGTAAAAACACCTAATTAGAAATCATTCTATGTAAACCTCAAAGTTTTCAGAATTGATACTGTGAAACATTTCTTCTGCTTAGTATCATCCTTCAAAATAAGAAATACAATTTCAACATGATTTTGAAGAGTTCACCTGTTACATTAAAAGTTTGCTCTTCATTAGACTGAATGAATAATGAATTACAGTAAAATGGTAAGAAACAACAAAGTGGTGGTTTTAATTACACTGGTGCAGTCCATTATTGTATGGGACAGGTTGTATTGGAACAAGTTTTATGTGCCTGTTTTTAGCAGCAGGACACAGCGACACCCAGTTCAAGTGGTTTCTGGCCTGTCTTGTTGCAGGAGGTATGGAGTCTATGTGTGCATGTGTGTGAACACGGAGGGAAGAAGGCAACAAAATGGTTTAAGATACAGTGTTTTATGTCTTGATTCTTTCCTCTCAGGATTCAGGAGGAGACTCCTGTCTCAATGCCGAGTTCTTCATGAGCTGGAAATAGTATGATTTCCACACCCTCTGCTTTGCCAATGAGTCTAACTTCGTCTTGTTCATTCCCAGTCGTGAAGCTGCCAATTGGGAAAGATGTGTTTTAATTTCCTTGCAGAGCTTTCTTGCAAGGAACTTTGTCTTGCTCCCTTTGCCTTCCAAAAGTATTGATTTGACTTCAAAGTAATGTGAGTCTTCTGCATCTTTTTGAAAGATGATTTTTTGTAAACTCATGGGCGTAAATGAGACTGAACATGGTCAATTTCATTAGGCAGATAATTCAGGATTATTGTTTGTGGTTCTGTGTTTAGTTGAAGTTTGGGTGTACTGTTAAGTAGCATGCTAGAATTATTTGGAAAGAGACATTTCAAAGTTCAGAATTTTTGTTGCACTGCGATTCTGTACAGGCAGTGACAATTGTCAGACAGGTGAGCTTTTTGAGTATGCCAACTTGAAATAGAAAGCTTGAGAAATCTCAGACTATACCAGGCACACATAGTGTGACAAGGCAGTATAAAGACAAATTAAGACAATGATAACTGTTCCAAGACTGCTGGCTTTAAAAGATTCATTGCATATTTATACTTCATATAAGGTGCTAGCATAAAAAGGGTTGCTTCCTGTGAAAAACAGTGCTGTATCTGTGCACTTGGAAATAGCTTGATGTTTACAAGGTGGAATTAGGGAATATCTGAAATCATTTGTAGTGTCTGGTTTTCAGTTTGGTTGTTGGTGGGTTATAACATAGTATTATAGAGCAGACAAGACCAAGTATAGGCTTACTAGTCATATATGTTGTAATAATGGGAGGAAACCTGGAAACCTTGAAGGCTGAATTCAGCAAAGTGGATCCCCCAATAAGATGTCATATAGTTCTGCTTATGTGCTACACTGAAGGTGAGAAGTATGTAAACCACATTCATGATTATAACCACAGCATTTTCAACTGTGTAATTGAGCACTTCCTGCTTTTTCTATATTCAAAGTCCTATTAGTTTTCTGCTGTCTGTGTTTTAAGAGTTACTGCTGGGGGAAACAATGAAGGGTACAGTGATACAAGTAAAAGATTTGTCATAGCAAATTAATTGAAATGGCAGAAGGAATTTTAGCAGAGTTTTTTTCATCTATTTGTTTTTCATTTGGTTATTTTGGTACCTAAGATTTCAAACAGGTCAGCCACAAGCTTAACGTTTGTCAGAGATGAAACTGAGGTAAGAAAATTTAATCACAGTGAGAAGAGGCAAGGTGTTATTTTTGCTGAAATGGTTACCACTCAGCAGCACAGCTGCTTGACACACAAGTCAACAGTTAAATGGTATGTGGAGCAAGTTGCTGTTCAGTAGTCAGATCTAATATGGCAGTGCTGAAGAGATGAGGCCATTGACTACTATTCAACTGATGATAGCAAGATTGAAAATATATTGATGCCAGATAAGTAGTGATAGAACAGCAGGATTTTAAGGTGTATCATCAAATAGTCCTTGCACTTACAGTTGCAATTCATAGTAAAAGATGGCTTCAGCATGCAATAATGTACTATAATCAGGATATCATAGAATCATGGCATGGTTTGGGTTGGAAGGAATCTTAAAGATCATTTAGTTCCAGCTCCCCTTCTACAGGCAGGGTCACTTACTACACCAGATTATTGAAAAGCCTGCTCAGTCTGTCTTTGAATGCTCCCAGGGATGGGGTATCACAACTTCTCCAGGAAATCTCTTCCAGTGCACTGTATTCATGGGGAAGAACTTTTTCTTTATATCTAATGTAACCCAACCCTCTTTCAATTTAAAGACATTCCTCCTTGTCTAGCCCTGGTATGCCCTCTCTAGCTTTCTTGTAAAGGTCCACTGTAGATACTGAAAGGCTCTTCTAAGGTCGCCCTGGAGCCTTCTCTTCGCCAGGCTGAACAACTCTGAGTCTCTCAGCCTGTCTTCATAGGACAGGTGCTCCAGCCCTCTGATCATCTCCATGGTCCTACTGTGGACTCACTTCACCAGGTCCTTGTCCTTCTTATGTCAGTGGCCCCAGTGCTGATCACAGGATGAAAGCAGAGTAGAAGGGAAGAATCGTCTCCCACAACCTGCAGGCTATGTTGCTGGTGATGCAATTTTAGCACATGGTTGGACTCCTGGGCTGCAAGCACACATTGATGGGCCATGTTTAGTCCTTTTCCTCAGGGCTGCTGCCAATCCAGTCCCTGCCCAACCTGTATCAGGGCTTGGGACTGCCCTGACCCATGTGCAGGACCTTGCACTTAGCCTTGTTAAACTTTGAGGTTTGCATAGGCCCACCTCTAGAGTCCGTCAGAGTTCCTCTGGATTGCATTCCTTCCCTGCAGCTTGTTGAGCGCACCACACATCTTGGTGTCATTTATAAACTTGCTGAGGGTGCTCTCAGTCCTGCTGTCTATGTTGCTGACAAAGATGTTTTATGTGATTTGTATTCTGCACATGGCCAAGTCTCAAACTGTTTGAATGTCACTTTAGCTAATCTTGTTTAAATGTTGCTGTGTTTTTTTCCATAATTTCTGACATTTTCCAAATACAAAATTACAAATTCTGTGTCTATTCTGATCAGAGCCTGAGTTAGTGATTTCTGTTTCAAATTCAAATTAGGATTTCCTGCAGTGATTTGGCTTGCAACTCCTTTTCTTCATACAAACACCTGTAGATCTGGTTTTGGTTTTTTTTCTTTGTTCAACTAAAACACTGTGAAATAGCCTTTCTGTTTATTAATGTGATACAAAACCTGATTTATCTTAGTGCTGGCCGTTTGACAATGTTTTTTTGATATTTCATTGAAATTTTGCTGCATAAGCTGTCCTGAGCTATGGAGAAAATAAATGTTTAAAATCTACTTACTGCTAAATTGTGAAGAAGAGAACTTTGGAGTAAAAGTAATAGCAATAAATTCTTTTACCTGCACAGTTTTTTTAAAGCTACAAATATTATTTTATGTTCTGAATCTAGGAGAGAGATGGGATACAATTGGTCCTTTATAGTGTTGTTTTGATTTTACAGTACCTGCTAGTTGAACTGTGGTTTGTTTTTACAGCAATTATTTTCTATTAAAAATATTCCTTTGGGGGTGGCTGTCTTGCCTGGAACTAAACCAAAGCATGCATTTACTGTGGAACACAGTGGTGGCAGTAGGGTTTTTTGTTTGAGCAGACATAACCAGCTATTTTCTGGATTTTGAGTTTTCTTGTGTTTTGCTGTTTCAGAACTTCAGATTAATGCTTACGACTCCCCAGTAAGGAAAGTGTTTTGTGCCACATTTTATCATAGGTCCAAATAGAAAATAATTTTAGAAATAGATCCAAAAAATAATGAATGGAACAAAAAGAAATGCTGTTCTCTTTGTATATTCCTTTTTTCTAATTCCTTGGAGATTGGCATCAATGTTTCACATTGATACTGGTAATTATTTCAAAGCTTTCTCTGCTTGGATAAGTAATATTAAAATAATACCTGGCTTGTATTTGGGAACAGTCAAGCTAAAGAACTCCTCTGCAGACAGTGTGAAAATTCCAACTGGTATATCCCATGCACTTCAGATTTTAGTGTGTTGTCATTAAGTCATCTCTTGATTCTGGGTCTGCATGACTTCCTAACCCAGGGCTAAGCCTACCAGGAAACTCTTCACACAGCAGAAGTCATGTCATAAAACTCAGTAGCCAGATAAGTTTGGTCAAATGGAGCCTGACCCTTCACTTCAATAGAAAAAAGTAGCAATGAAAATGACTGTGAAGTCATGTCTTTCCTCTTTCAGTTCTTCCACATATGCCCTGTCATCTTGTGGCCCTAAGCTACATATTTTCCCAGCTGTGGATGTCCCATTACACTGTATGATGCCTAACCTCTCCATCATTCAAGGATTTAAGCACAGGAATATGAGGACATGAAAGAAAGGTGAATTGAGTTGAATGCCAGAAGTTAGCCCATATTTGCCTTTCTATAACTAGCAGGGTATGCAGTAAAGGCTCTAGCTTCTGACTGTTTTTGCCATCTTTGGCTTCTTAAGGCCATCTGTTTTGCTTGCTGTTGTCTCTAGAAAAGCCATCTCCTATTGCAGAGTAATTCAGCTTTTCAGTTATCAAGATATTTGGCCTGTACCCACTGTGGAACTACGTGGGTTAGTTTTAATCTCAACATTTTCCTGACCCATCCTACCTATTCAGAGCAGTGGTGGTGGGAGGAGAGATTATTGAGCTCTATGTAAGAGTACAACTAGCATTTCACTTACAACTTCAGGATAGGAAGGACAACATTTAAACCTTGCGTGTGAAGGTAACAATAGCCGCCAACAACGTATCTTCATTCCTCGTGTATCAGGAATCAAATTGGTTGAACACATTTACTGGCAGCTGAGATTTTCTCCGGAGGAAATGATTCATACTGGCTGTATGTGTGAGATAGATACAAAGTAAAATGATTTTTTTGAAAAAACAGGGCTGTAATTTTCAGGGAATAGAGATCCTCTTTTTGTTATGAAAATGTGTTGAATATCATGTCTTCTTGAATCAATTGATGATTATAGATGCGTAAAACTACAGGAAAAAGATGTGAAAAACAAAAGAAAATAGAAATAAATAGGAGCATAGGAAAAACAAAGGAAAGTGAAATGTATATCAAATACAAATACTATGAATGTTTTTAAGGTAAATACTGCTGTTTAATAAAATGAGGTAAATAAAAGGAGAGACAAAAATTGGACTGTTACATTATTTGTGTAAATTTCTTTGATATGAATTATAAAATAGCATGTATATTTTTTTTCTGCCTAGGTGGGGCTATAGATCACAGGACTGTATGGAAAAATAGTACAGAAATTGAAACTGCCAGATGTGATCTTAAAACTGAGAGCAGTATATATCTGTGGCATACGAAATGTTGTATCAGATGGTGTAGCATCATTATAATTTTTAAACATGTTTTAGAGAGACATAAGTATTTTGGCCTCATGGAAGATAATTACAAATTTATCAAAAAGATTCTCTGGCAAGCTTAAACAGGAAAAGCTCACACTCCTGTTTCATATTGTTTGATTATACTGCAACTTCGAAAAGGTTTCCCTACAAGACTGATTTCATAACCCTCTTACTAAAGTCAATCAAATTTTGAATCCTTCCAAAGAAAAGAGAAACTTTAACACAGAAGTGTTGATGCAGTTATCACTATTTGCTGTGTCAATAGAAATGGCTAAAGTGGGAATTAAAATTTCTGTAAGTCTCAATGTTCTGTCATGAAGTCATGTTATAGTCTTTTGAGATGATTTCTGGCCAAAGGTGTTATGCTAGATAGAATAGAATATACCTTAGAAATCTCCCCAAAATAGTTAAAGATGGATTCTATTTCAAAGTCATGGAACAAAATAGGCTGTGTTGGAGCCAGAGGGTTGAACGGCATCAGAGAAAAGGACTGACAGAAAATAATTATGACCTGTTTTTAGAGCATTCACACTCATTGTCTGGGAGCAGCTGAGTTTCTCTATGGTGTTATTGGTTTAATAATCAGGAATAAACATCAGTGAAGTATGAGAAGTAAGGTCTATCTGGGAAAAGGACATTTTGGCATGAACCAAATTAAGTAGGTACTAGTTTGGTGGTATCCTGGTAGATTGAGACAAGGAATTTCCTCTTCCTTATTCATTTGAATGTCATATCATGAAATGGTAAAAACTGCTTCTTCATTATAAACTCTTACTCATTTTTTTGTTTAATTAATAGTCAAGAATACTTTGAACATTTGCTTCAAGATACAGACTTTACCGAGCTGTTGGGAGCATAGCAGCAGTGTGAATGGTCTAACAGCGTGAATTCACAGTGTGAATGATCTAACACATTATGTTGTGACATAATGTGTTAATGAGGGAGAGAAGGGCTATCCTATACTGATTTTTGTGAGGCATCACTAAAAACCCAAACAGGAATTTGATCTGTAATCATGTGGGTAGTTTTCTTACATTAATAAATACAAAGATGAAATTATTGAATAAAACTCAACTGAAATGGGAGAAGTAACCTTTAATTCTGTTATTATGTTCACACTTCCTCAAATTGCATGTTTCAATACCATATATATTTTAATCTCATTTTAACTTGTTTCCCATAGAGAACATGACCAAAAAATTCTCAGTTACAAAGCTACATACTGCTTCTCCAGGATGAAGCAAACTGATCTAAACCACCTGTGGAAAATAAACATTTTGGTGAAGGATGCATGTGTTCTATTTTTCTGACTGTGATAATTCCTTTTTAAGTCATTGAACATCAAAACTTCAAATGAGTCCAGCATCAGGGAATCTTTTTTTTCAAAAAATAGTAATATTTGCCTGCATTGGAGTGTTAGTAATATAAGAAGTAATAAACCAGTTGGCTTTTGATGCAAGTTACAAAATTCAATATATGAAAAAGAACTTGCAGTTGTAAGTCAAATAGTTTCTTAGTTCTCTGGAGAGCAATCATTTCTCGATGTTTAAGAGAGAAATAGAGAATTGTAGAATCATAGAATAGTTAGGGTTGTCCTTGCCATGGGCAGGGACACCTCACACTAAACCATGCCACCCAAGGTTGTGTCCAACCTGTCCTTCAACGCCTCCAGCGATGGAGCCTTCACAACTTCCCTGGGCAACCCATTCCCGTGCCTCACCATGCTCACAGTAAAGAACTTCCTTCTTACATCCAGTCTAAACTTCCCCTGTTTCAGTTTGAGCCCATTACCCCTTGTCCTCTCACTACAGTCTCTCATGAAGAGACCCTCCCCATCATGGTTATAGGCCCCCTTTCACATATTAGAAGGCTGCTATGAGGTCTCCACACAGCCTTCTCTTCTCCAGGCTGAACAGCCCCAACTCTCTCATCCTGTCTTCAT
>JASSUY010031289.1:0-33619 GCA_032466535.1 Forpus xanthops | reverse complement strand
CGGGGCCCGTCCCGCTCCGCGCCCCTCCGCCCCAGCGCCGCTCTGAGTCCCGGCGCCGCCCGCAGGTCCGACGCAGCAGGCGGTGGAGAGCAGCAAAGGGGCCGAGCTGCGGGGCCGGCTGCAGCCCGGGGCATGGCCCCCCGCCAGGTGAGCCCCGTGGCAGCTCCGTGACCTTGGGGAAAGGTTACCGGGCCTCCCGCACCGCGGCTCCGTGCCCACGGGACGTGGGGAGCGGCGCTGGCGGGGCCGCGGGCACGGAGCGCCCGTGGTGTGTGATGGGTCCGGGGGGGGGCACCGGAGCCGGTGAGCGCGGGGATGGCGTTGGGACGGAGGGGGACGGTGCCCGGTGACGGGGGATGGCACCGCCGGGCCCGGTGTGGAACTGCCGCGTCCCCCGGGCTGAAGGGTCCCGGCAGCAGCCCCGGACCTACGGAGGCAGTGGTGGCCCCGGGCGGCGTTTGAGAGTTGTCCCGTGTCCCTGTGGTGGCCCTGGGCAGCGTTTGTGTTGTCACATGTTCCGGTGGTGGCCCTGGGCAGCGTTTGTGTTGTCACATGTCCCCGTGGTGGCCCTGGGCAGCGTCTGTGGGTTGTCCCATGTCCCCTTGGTAGCCCGGGGTAAGGTGTCCCCTGGCCCTGAGGGTGAAGCCCTCCGCCTTTGGCAGGAATAGCTGGGGAGGTCTGCAATGGACAGAGCCGTGATGGCTCCTTCCCTTGAGCAGCCCTTTTCCCAGGCAGAGCTGGGGCCGAAGCGCAGGCAGCAGAGCAGGCAGCACTGCTCCATCGGGCAGCGCTCGGGGCCTGCATGGCTCTGCCTGCTTCCCCTAGCCTCAAGGAATGCATCTGACCCCCCCCCGCCCCGTCCAGGCTGTCCCCCTCCGCCCTGGACCTCCCACTAACCAGCATGGCTCCAGCCTTACACCCCTATGGATGCCAGTTGGCTGTGCCTGCTCCTGGCTGCTGCCCAGTGCCCCCCAGCCGTGGGTTGGTCCGTGTTGTCCTGGCCCTCCTGCCGGCCGGGCAGGGGTGCTGTGGGCAGGGGCTGCCTGTTCTGGGTCTCCCCTGCTCTGCAAATCATAACCCGCCTGTGCTCCCGGGGCCCCTTAGACTTTGTCCCATGAGAAACGCGGCTGTTGCAGACGTGTCCTGCCCTGAAGCTGGGCAGAAAAGCCAAAATGCTCAAGTTCTGCATCCAACGTGCCCACAGTCTCATCCTGAGCTTTTCCTTTCCTTGTGCATGGGTTTGCTGTTTCCGGGCTGGGGCTGGTTGAAGTGCCCAGCTCCAGGGAAGCCTGACCTGCTCCCAGCTGGAAAAGGACTTTATCCCAGTCCGGGGGCACTTTGGGAACATGCTGGGTTCTGAGGCTGCTACAGCCAACCTGAGTGCTTGGTCTGTGAGGATGGCACCAATGCGCATCCTCTGCCTGGTGTCCGGATTTCACTTCCATTTTCCTGGTATTGCAGCGTTTTTTGTGGCATAGTCCTTATTTTAGGGACCATGCTTTGCGCTAAGGCTGGAGGGTGAGTGGGAGATGGGCAGCCTGTGCTCTTCCATGGGGGTCCCCCTCGCACCCCTCCCCATGTAGGAGCCTCCTCTCCTTTGGGGCTGGCTCCTTCCCTTGGGGTCAGGGCCGAGTGGGGCAGCCCCTGTCCTTCCTCCAGGCTGTGATGAATGCCCCCCTCATCTCCCACCTTCTTCCCTTCCACAGCCCAGCCCAGAAACTCGTCTTCAACAGAGTGAACGGCAAGAGGCCGCAGGTGCTGCTGCAGCAGGTCTCGGCCCCTGAAGAGTGCTACACGCTGGCCCATGAGGAGAATGTCCGCTTTGTCTATGAAGGTGAGGGCAGAGGGTCCGCAGGGGCTGGACCCGCTCACTGTCACATCCCAAGGGGGCTGAAGCGTGTGAGGTCCCTCCTGTGGCAGCCCCATGCTGTTGGGGACCTCAGAGGCAGGGAGGGGGGTCCCTGCATCCCTCTGATCCTCCTGGGCAATCCCCATCCCCAACCCTCTGCTGGCCGTTCCACATCCAGCCTGGCAGCAGGTAGAGCAGCAGCTGGACGGCAGCCGGAGCGGGGAGAGCACCTGCGGCCCTGTGCAGTACGTAGAGAAAAACCCCAACCCTGGACTCAAAAGTAAGTGGGAAGCAGCTGCAGCACTCGGAGGGGAGGTGCATCAGGGGTGCAATGGGCTCAGCTGGGTACCCGAGCAGGGCCGTGATGGGAGGGGGATCCCCAGAAGGGCTGGGGCTGTGCTGCTGAGGCTGCTTTGGGAGTGGTGAGGGGCAGAGCTGACCCCAGTGCTATGGTGGGGATGTCCAAGCAAGCAGGGTGCCTGGTTGATGACTTCTGGAAATCATACCTTCTCCAGCCACCGAGGTGGGTTCAACATCGCGCTGGGGAGAAGCCTCAGGTCCCGCCGTGGGGACCTGCCTCTCCTCGTGCTAAGGACAGTTGTGGGACTAGGAACATGATCCAGGAGCAAGGGCTGTGAATGCAGCCTTGAGGGCTCCTGCAGTGGCTGAGGTGTCCCCATGAACCTTTGGGGACAGGGCATGGGGTGGGGGACATAATGGGGTGCTGTTTCTTTTGTTCAGTGGTGAATGGGATGGCTTGGGGGGAGCATGTAAAGCTGTTTTCTGCTCCAGCTGCTCTGCTCCCCCTTCTCCCTCTTCTCTTTCAGACTTTGTTCCCATTGACCTGGAGGAGTGGTGGGCACAGCAATTTCTGGCCAAAATAGAAAACTGCTCCTGAAAAGGAAGAAGGGTTTGGTGGTTTCCCGAGGGAGCATCAGCTCGGAGCCCAGAACCAGTGCCATTTTAGAACCACGTTTTTAAAGGATGACCGAAATCAAGTGACCAGCAGGACCATACCAGAGCCATGCCCCATCCCTGCGCCCACTGCGGAGCAGCAGCATGCGGCCCAGGCCAGGATGCCTCAAGTGCCAGTTCTCGGACTGCTGCAGCTCCTGCAGCCTCCAGCTCCCAGGGACATTGTGGTGCCGCACTGGGGACGAGGGAGCGGATCCCCTCCTGTGGCTGGAGCTGTGGGGAGGACAGTGGGGTGCTGTAGCAGGACTGCCAGACAATAAAGCACTGAAACTGCCTGTGGAGAAGCAGTTGTGGGATGGGGAAGAGATGGTGAAGCGCATATACAATATAAGAAAGAAGTTCTTACCATACAAGTGTTCTTTACATATAAGGATGAGCTCTTAGGCAGAAGTTCTTCCCTGTGAGGGTGCTGAGGCACTGGCACAGGTTGCCCAGAGAAGCTGTGTCTGCCCCATCCCTGGCAGTGTTCAAGGCCAGGTTGGATGGGGCTTGGAGCAACCTGGTCTAGTGGAAGGTGTCCCTGTGTGTGGCAGGGGCTTGGAACTGGAGGAGCTTTAATGCCCCATCCAACCCAATCCAGTCTGGAATTCTACGACAAAAGCTGTGTTGTGCTCTGAGCTGAAGCTCTTCTTCATTCCCGTAGTAAGGAGAGGGCTGTGGCTGCCTGTGCTGGAAGTGATGGGGAGCCCCATTTCTGCTCCCAGCAGTGCCTGGCACACAAAACTCCCTCAGCCCATGGGCTTTTTGAGGCTGGATGAACTGTGCCTGGTGAGGTTTTGGAGGACACCCTCTGTCCCCCTTTACAAGGCGGCAGCAAGCAGAAGGCCTGCACAGATAGAGCCCACCAGGACTGGAGCTGCTGGTGGACTCCAAAGGAGGCCAGGAAACACCCACTGGAAGACATAAAACCCTTTATTATCCCTGTGATGGGAATAATGACCACGCTGCAGCCAAGAGGGGAGCAGCAGCTGCTTGGGCCCTGTGCTGCAGCTGGAACTGAACTGGGGTAAGCAGTACCGTGCATAGCAGCAGCTCTTGGTGAGGGGAGGGTCCTTACAGCACTGTGTGACAGAGGAACGCTTCTTCATTAAGACTCTTTTTGTTTAGGTCAGGACTTGCAGGGTGAGACCAGTGGATGCCACCCTTGCCGTTGTCTCCTCTCCCTGGCTCTGCCATGGCATTCACGGGCACTGTGGGGCTGTCACCTGCCACAGGACTCAACCTTGCAGAGGGGGACCAGTATCCCAATGGGATGTCATTGGGGGGAGGTCTGGGCTGTGGTGCCTGTTGCCGCCCTGTGGTCAGGGTGCTACCAGCCTGAGACAATTTAGCGTCTGGCTCTCCTACAGCCCCTCTTTTCCCAATGCTCCCCACTCCAGGTGAAGCCCTCAAGGCATTGAGGCAGCCTGCCACATCTCCCCTCCCAAAACCCAAGCTACTGGGAGTCCCAGCATGTCCCTGGTGGCACCAGGCACCCTTCCCCAGGAAGCATCCTTCTCCCTTTCCTTGGACACCAGTCCTGGGCATTCCCCACTGCATGGTGCCCTGCATTGCTTGCTCCACTCTCTGCAGGGATGCTCCCAGGGAGCAAACCGTCCAGGCCAGCAGCTCCAATAGGCTCTGAGCTATTCCAGAGATGCCATTCATCTCCTGGCTGCTTACTAATAAAACCACACACAGTTAAGATCCAGGGAAATTCTTAGTAACATGATGCACCGTCATTTTGAACGACATTAGGCGAAGGGGAAAAAACAGGAAGGAATGAGTCAGTCACAGGAACAAAACAAAAACCCAACCCCTGACAATGCAATCAATCATTGGAAGGGAATCGGCACCCCTCACCATAAATATTAATTCCTTTAGTTATGTGCAAGTGTGTGTATTACTATAGTGCAAATAGGTCTGCATTGATTGCGGAGCAGCCGGCCCGGAGGGGACTGCCCCCAGGTGACACAGGGACTAGTTAAAGACAGACAAGATTCAACACGGATTTAAAACAAACCAAACAAAGAGCACCCCAATCACTGGGAAATGCCAAGAAGAAATCCCAGTTCCCAGTTGCTGCCTCCTACCTGGTGCAGGCAGGGCTGGGCAGTGCTGGTGCCTTATGCATGGTACCCAGCAGCATTCCCACAGCCAGGCTAGGGCAGGACGGTGTCTTCATGCCCTGGCTGCAGCTGGAGCAGCCTGGTGTGGTGCACAGGGGATGCTGATGAAGAGGGATGACATGGGATGGGGACATGGGAGCTGTGAGGTGCAATGGGAGAGCACAGCAGGACGGACGTGGGCACAGGGAGAGCGTCGCTGGCCTTCAATGCCAGTCCTGCAGCTGCATGGAACAGTGCTGCTGGTTAAACCCTTCCTTGGATACAGTGAGAGCCCAGGAGCATTCCTAGGAGCCCTGCACCACCTCTCACCCAGCACTGCCTTCAGCCAGAGTACTGGCAGCCAGATCCATCACGTGCTGTACCAAGGGGCCGAGCTCTGGGCACCGCTCCATGCACACATCCCATGGCTCCCTGAACACAGCCAGTTCCCCCTGCACTGCTCGGGATGGTGCCAGCTCCTCGGGACACGCTTGCTTCCACCCCTGGGCAAGCAGGCAGGAGAGGACGGCGTTTCCTAAGAGGTTAAAGAAGACGGAGCCTCCTCTGTGAGGACATAGATAGGAGGTTTGCCTTCTCCCCTTCAGCCAGACACAAAGTGCTTCTAAGGGCAACCACAACGCATCCTAATGAACCCAGCGACCTGGATCTAAGCTATTTGACGGCCTCTGTTAAACCACAAGCAAACCACCTAACGATACATGTCAACATGCGGGCCAAGACCACGAAGCAGTGCCCTGATGGGTGCGAGCACCGGGCAGGGCAGAGGGGCACTGAGGAACACAACCCGCTCCTCCTCTGCCAGCCCAATCCCCAACACCCATCTCCACCCATCCAGGCTTCCCCCTGCTTGTTGGGCTCTTTGTTTTTGCTGTATAGAAGGGAAGGAATGCTGGAGAGTGGAAGTGTCACATGCACACGCACACACGGACCTGCGGTGGCACGCGTGGCACACGCACCACACATGTTCCCCACAGCAGAAGGGGCGGCCCCATCCTCCCCGCCCCAGGTGAAAAGTTTCATACATTTATACAGTATTTAAGACACGCTGATATATAAATTACTGTCTCTATATATACTATGTATAGGCAGCAGGGCCAGTCCGTGATGAAGGGCAATAGTGGGGGCTTCTGCTCACTTCCCTCTGTCCTCTGTGTAGTGCTGGAAGCGAGTGAAGCTCATGAAGACTTGCTCCAGGGATATCTGGCTCACGGAGTAGTCTTCCAAGTGATACTTCTCTTTGGCTTTCTCCAAGGCCCCGAAGACCTGCAAGGGACAGCACAGCAGTTACTGCAGGTACCTTGGCCACAGGAGGGCCCTGCTGGCTGCGACAAGGAAAGCAGAGGAAGCTTTTTCCTCCAAGGAAGCCTGGGCAAAGTGACACCTTTCCTGGCAAGAGGGCAGTGGGAAGTCAAGAGATGGGCTGTTTAGCAGAGTACCTGACTCCATTTAAAAATATATGCTATGTATATACATCTCCATTCTGGAGGGCTGCAGTCAAGGGCAGTCAGTTTGGGGGGGGTGGGATGGAGCGGTCCCAGCTCAGCACCCATGGTGCATCCTGTGAGCTCACACACTGATAGAAAACATAGGGATAAACCCCACTTTTTAACTTGTATTCATAAATCACCTGGATTTTGGACAGGGAGAGGCTCTGGAAGAAAATGGAGTGTGAAAGCAAAGCATGAAGAGCATGCAAAAGGGCAGGAATTGGGTTGCTCCTCCAGCCTCCTCCAATGGGTGGGATGAACTCCAGCATCTCCTTACCTGTGCCCAGCTGAGATTCTTGTTGGTCAAGTGATAATGTACCATGCCCTGGTGCTCATGTTTCAGGACACTGCCTGGGAGAGATGAGCAAGGAGAGGCTCTGAGTTAGGAAACTGCTGAAGCTCATGACCTGCATCCTACCCTTCCTTGGGGTGCAACTGCTCCAGCAGCGCATGGTACCTGAGAAAGTCTTCTCCACGAAGGCCTTGAAAGCCAGCAGCTCACCCTCCTCCTCGCTCCGTGTTTTGGCCAGCAACGTGTAGCCACTGCCAAACTTGCTTTTCAGGTGCTGAGGGCTGCCCAGACACTTGAACTGCCCATTCACCATGATGGCCAGCCGTGTGCAGAGAGCCTCGCACTCTTCCATGCTGCAGGACAGAAGAGGACTTGATCAGTAAGGCAGGAGCACCGAGACAAAGCAGAGGAAGACTGTGGCTGCCCCATCCCTGGCAGTGTTCAAGGCCAGGCTGTACGGGGCTTGGAGCAACCTGGTCTAATGGAAGCCATCCCCCTTCCTGTGGCATGGGGTTGGAACTGCATGAGCTTTACAGTGCCTTCCAACCCAAACCACCCTGTGACTTTGTGAAGATTCTGGAAAGTGGCTGGAGGTGGATTCCTTTCTATCTGGGCTTTTGGAAGAGGGAGATCTGGATAAAGCCAGCTATCCTGGCTGCAGCCATTGCCCACCTACCATACTCTGGAGGTAGGTGCTATCCTTTGGACCACACCACGCTCCTGACCACCTTTTAATCTCTCATGCTAAACCCTGCCTGGACACGTCACCTGTGGGAGGTGAAGATGATGGATTTGCCGCACTCCCGTGTCCGTGTCACCGCATCCCAGAGCAAACGCCGGGCCACAGGGTCCATGCCTGTGGATGGCTCATCCAGGAAGATCACAGGGGGACCACCAATGAGAGCAATGCCAGCACTCAGCTTCCGCTTGTTACCACCGCTGTGGAAGGAGAGGGGAACAGGGACCGAGACCAGTGGTATGAGCATGGGGAGAGCCACAAAAGGAGGGGTGTGGGGGTCCTCCATGCCTCCTCTCACCTGTAGGTCCTCACGAGCTTGTCAGCGTGTGGCTCCAGCAGCAGCCCCCTCAGCATGTTCTCCACACAGCTGCCGATGTAGCGCTCAGGGATGCCCCGCAGCCGTGCGTACATGCTCAGCGTCTCACGGCCTGTCATGTGCTCCAGGAGCGCATCGAACTGCGGGCAGTAGCCGATCCGCTGCTGCACCTTGGGGCAAGAGGAACACAATAGGGATCAGCTCACAGACAGGTCCCTGTGAGGAGGTCTCCAAGCCAGGAGATGCCTTGGCACCCACAGGGCTTTGCTGAACTGAGCTGCAGCTTCAAGTGAAATGAGAGAAATTCCCCCTTCGCTGCAGCAGTTGGTCTGGTGGGGATGGACACACTCAGCATGCCTCTGGACATGGTTGTACCAGATGATCTCCAAAGCTCCCTTCCAACCCTAACAATTCTGTAACAGCAACTGCGTGGTCTCACGCTGCATTTCCCAAGCTGGTTACTCAGAGGGTCATTTCAGGTGAATCTCAGGAGAAGGAAAGCACTGGGAGGTCTGTACCTTCCCCATACTCTGGTGTCCTCTGGGGACAAGGGCCCAAGAGAATACCAAGTCCCTGGGTAAGGGTCAAGCAGGGCCACGCTTTCAGGGCAGACCACCCATGTTATACTTGCCTGACATCGTCTGGGGGTGACAGTGCTAAAGGCATCCAGGGATTGAACTGAAAGACAGACCCCTGCTCATCTTTTGCTTTTTTCCAAAGGGGTGGGAAATTCCCAGCAAGGAGACCTCCAGTAGGCTTCTGGAAAGGTTTGACCCTCTTGTTTTAGAGAGACCACCATACAACTGTCACTAACTCAGTTTTCACATTTCCAGTTACGGAGCTAAACACTTCGATGAAGGATTCACCACTTTCACAGGGTTTGGCTTCCATTTGCTTAACTTCTGTCATCCTGGGGGAGAGGAGATTGCCTGTACATGGCCAGATAAGGATCCCACATTCCTGGGATATTACTTCCAACCCTAGGAACTGCAACCATGTCCTTCTCAGAGGCAAGGTGGCCCAGCTCAGCCCCAGGACAGCAAATCCACCCTCCAGCTCTGCAGTTCTTGATACCTTCTTGATGTTGGCCAGGATGCTGTGGCCATCCACAAAGGCATCCCCCGACGTGATGCTCTCATCACCAGTCAGCATCTTGAAAGTGGTGGTTTTGCCTGCTCCATTGAAGCCCAGAAGGCCAAAGCATTCCCCTTTGCTGACAGCCAAGGAGATCCTGTCCACCGCCAGCAGGGACTCCCGGCTGTCGTAGACCTGGTGGAGATCAATGGACAGGCCAAACCTGTCATTACCCAACAGCTTGGCTACAGGTGGCTTTACCAGCCACACAAGGACCATGGTTCAGCAAGCAGCAGGATGCTTAGAAAGGGCCACGCTCTCTTCACCTTGGTGAGCTCTTTGATGACCAGAGGGCTGCTGAGAGATGACAGAAGTTCTGGTGGTGACTCCAAAACCTTCTTTCTCTCATCTGCTACGTCCCGGTCCTCTGGCAGCACAGACACTCTGTTCAGGAGTGTCACCTAAACACAAGGGAGAAAAAACACCCTCAGCGGCTGTGGGACAAACACGTTCCTCCAATGCCCCCAACCTAGATAGAATCCATCCTATGGGATAGGATCAGCCACCTCTGGGGATGCCTCCGACCCTTTGCCAACCCATACCCTCAACAGGATTATTCCCCCCAAGCATCCTGCTCCAGGGATGCTCCCTGTGAAGATGATTTGGAGGGCCTGTCTCCAGCTCACAGGGACTCCTGGGCTTGGTTTGGTGGGCACCTTACTTCTCCCTCCCACCACTTTGGCTCACCCATTTCCGCCGCCTGCAGATACCACAGACCAAAGTTCTCAGTCTCCAGAGAAGGTTTGTCTCAATGAGGAAAAGGAGGAAGAGGAAGGAGAAACCCTGAATGGTCAGGGAGGTCAGGTATCGTCCAATCCCAGGCGTCTCCCAGGAAAAGTAGTTCATCTGATAACTGATATCTGAGCAGGGGTGGAACAGAATCAAGACTTGGATCAAGCCACACTCTGGGGAAGGACAGATAAGCTCCAGAGAAAGCTGTGAGCCCAAAGCTTTGCTGGGTTCATGTCCATCCCAGCCCACAGCTCTTTCAAAGCTTCCCACCAGAGGATTCAGATCTGGAGGTCTAGTAGAAGAAGCCCAGTGGGGCACAGAGAGAAGATCAAGTCACTCCTGTGACTGGGATTTCTTTACTTGTCTATGAAACTTCTCCTAGCCCCCATCTCCTCCAAATCACTACTAAGAAAAAGATTCCATAATTGAATCTCCTGTGAGTGTCAAACACTGCCCAGTTTTTGCATTAAAATGATGCCTGGAGCTACTGCTCAAGTTGGGGTAGAGGCCCCATGACACTGCCCAGCTCCACTATCCACCCCATAGAGGCCCCCCCCCCCCCCCCGATGTGGCTACGGTGGAATGGGCAGGTGAGGACCAACACAGAGACTCACTGAAAGCCCTGCAGATGAAGACCGCTTCAACAGAGGAGGTACAAAACTGAATGAACTCGTAGTTCTGGTAGAAGTCACTGATGCATTGGCCCAAGCAGTAATTGGGTAGGACAAGAAAGACTTTATCCAGAGTTTTGGAAAGGTCCACCAGGCCCAGCTCTGCAAAAAGAACACAGGAGGATTAACAGATTAGAGTTGGCTGGTTTTAGAGAAAGACCCTAACACTTCCAAGTTCAGAAGGAAAATCAACACATTTTGTCATGTTTAATGGGTGATTATGGACTGTCGTAGGTTGGGGTTTTTTGCTAGTGTGGGGACAACCCTTGGGTGAAAAGTCCCCTTGGGGGCTGGATCTTGGTGACGGCATGGGGCAGTGCTGGGCAGGCATGGACAGTGACCCACCTGGGATGCTCATGATGGTGACCGCAAGGAAGGTGGCTGTGCCCGAGAGGATGTTGAAGATGGTGAGGCGGGTGTAGGCCGTGGCTGCCACCGAGAAGAAGAAGCTGAGGAGGTACATGAGGGGGATGATGGCCCAGCCATAAAGGAGGAAGATCAACATCACATCAACGAGGTGGCTATCTTGGGTGAAGGCTTGCACGTCAAAGGCTTGGAATATCACCTGGGGCACAGCGATGTGAGGACATGCACATTTGTCTCCACCACAACTGATGTCTTTTTGTCTCAACAGCCCAGGCAGCAAGGTAACAGCAGCACTGCACGGACCCAAATAACCCCCCCTAGATGGCTCCCAACAGGAGCCCATGCTTGCCTCAGACAGAAACCTCCTTTCTCAGACTGGGATGTAGAAGAGCAGATCTGGGGAATTCCTCTCCATGCTCCCATGTACCTGAGGTTTTCTAGTGCCCACACCCAAGTGCCCAGGTTCCAGAGGTTGCACTCAACTGGCCAACCAGCTTTCTTGCTGATCCCTATTAACTGAGGCAATGCCAATGGCCTCGTCCTTTTCCCTGCACCCCCCACCCCCATCCCAACTTTCCCAGAGGAGCAGCACCCAGAGCTCCCACCCAAGGAGAGGACAGAAAGGTGTCAGGGCTGACTCACCAGCATCAGAGCACAAGGGATGAGGAAGTTGATGATGTCCCAGAGCAGGGCAGAAAGCCAGAAGTTGACCACATAGACACCGCTGACGAACTGGACGTGCTTGGCCTTGATGGCACGCTCGCTGACCAGCAGCAGGGCGAAGGTGCTGGCGAGTGAGGCCATGCCGTACAGCAGGTTGATGGCAATGGCAAACCCAGTCTGGCCTCTGCAGGGATAGCAGTGGGGCAGGTCAGGACTGGGACAACTTGACAAACTGAGGCTACACAGGGACAGAGACATTCAAGCCTACACTCACCCAGTATGCAGAAGAACATCCCACAATAGAAATGCTCCTCAGTAAGATAAGCATCTCCTGTACACAGCTCACCCAGTACACCACAAACCTTCACCCTGCTTCTGCAGGGTCCCACCCGTGCCCTCTCAGGTACAGGTAAGGTTCAGAGACCCTGGATGCAGAGGGCTATACAGTTCCCTCTGCTCTGAGCACTCAAGGAAAACCAATCCCAACCAGTAGCTAGAGGGGAATACCCAAACCCTGAGCTATATGCCTGCGGCCAGACAGGTAAGTCATCTACAGTTCTGCCCTCCTGACCTCCAGAGTATAAACCACAGCTACGTTTGGGTATGAGAAGATCCAGCCTGGCTTCTCCACTAACACATAACCAAGCCAAGCTGCCCTCATGGAAGATATGATCCCAAGCAGGAAAGCAAGCACTGTGCCATCAGACATACTCCATGAGCTGGTCTTTGGCCTTCTCGGTGATGTTGCGGGGCTGTGGGTAGTTGGTGACTGTGATGGAGGCGTTGGGGCCCGCCAGCACCCTGAAGACAGCGTTGTCAGCCAGCATCAGGGCTGTGGCAGGGGAGTGATATGCCTGGTTGTTGAAGAGTGCAGTGACCACCGTGCGGTTCCCAGCTCCTTCGAAGGAGGCGGCTGCAATGTAGTGTTCATTGAAGGCTCCCCCTTCCTCAGAGGCTCTTGAGATGAGGTACTCCTCCAGGCCACCTGCCAGACACCACAGCTCTTGTGAGCAGGAGCCACCACTGTGGACAATTGGAAAAGACCCCACACAGCCCCAGCCCTGGTGCCCCACCGTAGCCCCAGTGATGGCCATGAACGCAGGGTTATGGAAAACACAGCTCTGCTCAGGTGAAGAGGGGTCCTGCCAGCTATGGGACTGAAGTTTCTCAGAGTTCATCAAACTTTATCCCAATTTTGGCATAATAGAAATATTCAAACTTGTCCACTGTCTGATGTCTGTTGCAGGGGGCTGAGATACTAAGGATGGCTTTGAATTCTGTTCAAACTATTTCTGCAGTTCTTTCACCTGGTGACATTAGTTTGGAGCACTTTTTGAGGTCTAATTTCAGGGGCTACCAGTTCCTTGGTTCAGTTAATTTAATGAGTCTCTTCTGAACAGAACGTTTGCAGTGTATGGAAAGGTGACAGGAGACCTTGCAAGCTCTTTGAAACCTGAATTTTTCTGCAAGAACTAGTTCCAGTCATGACAGATAACTTCATACTTCTTACCTATATGCCCACTTAGATGGAACTCTTAGGCAGAAGTTCTTCCCTGTGAGGGTGCTGAGGCTCTGGCACAGGCTGCCCAGAGAAGCTGTGGCTGCCCCATCCCTGGCAGTGTTCAAGGCCAGGTTGGATGGGGCTTGGAGCAACCTGGTCTAGTGGAAGGTGTCCCTGTCTGTGGCAGGGGGTTGGAAATGGATGAGCGTTAAGGTCCCTTCCAACCTAAACCACTCAATGGTTCTATGGACTCTCCCATGCAGGGAGACAGGTCAGATATGCTCCGCTTTGACCTAAGCCACCCACACCAAGGGCCCTCCAAGAGAAGTGCATGGCTCCTGCACACTGTCCCTGGGCAGGAGATGGCCTGTTCCACGAGTGCTCCCTGATCCCTCCTCACCCAGCACCTCCAGCGGCGACTGGTGCTGCGCATCCAGCAGGTCCACGTACTGCTCAGCCAACCTCTGGGGCAGAGCTGCTGTGGCCGGGACGCTGAAAGGCACGATGGTCTGGCCATAGGGCTCCAGCGTCAGCCGGAGCAGGGACGAGTCCCTGGGCCCTGGGAAGGTCTTGGCCACCACGAGGGCAAAGGCAGTGAAGATCAGAGGCACGAGGAACTGCGCTGCCACCATCTTCCAGTTGCGCCAGCTGTACATGGCTCGCTTCATGAACATGGCATAGAACTGCTGGCAGCACAGGTAGAACTGAGGGAGGAGAAGTCAGGTTAAGTGAGCCCCATCAGACACATCACCCCACGCAGCTGATGGGGGAAATGACTCCACAACCACCTGCATGTAGCCCATGAGCCCACAGCAGAGCCTGTTCTCCATCCAAGCCTTGCAAAGACATGAGCAAGGCAGCTGCTTGATCATCAAACTCCATGGCTTCCCAATGGGATGCAGTCACTTTAAGATCTCAGGTGTTAAAAGCAGCCTCAGCCATGATGTTTACCTTCCTCCACCTCTCAGTGCTTGAGGTTCACAACAGGATTAGTGCAACACAGCTGCTTGCCCATGCAACCAGCTGAGGTGCTTGGGAGCAACCAGCGACTGCAAGCACCTTCTTTGCTCTTTAAACCCATAAACATCTTTCTCTCCTTCTGCCTTGGGGATATGCCCTTAAGAAGTGTGAGTAAATTCATCACAGACACATAGGCAGTGAAGAGCTGTCAGGGATCTGAAACACAGCCTAGCAAGGGAAGGGAGATGGTTTTTCTCATCTCCCTGCTGGAAATCCCAAGTGACGGAGCAAAAAACACTTCAGGTCACCTGAGACACCTTCAAGAGCATCTCTGTAGGCCTCAAGATGAAGAGGATGGTAGTGAGCAATGCCAACAACCCTAAAAATAATCTGCTCTAAAGATGCGGATTCTAATTTGACTTTCCAATTCAATCTTTCAAAACACGCACAAGACCAACCATGGGGGAGACTCCACTGGGTAACCCTGCTCCAAAGCCCCCCTTCCCATGCCCTATCCCTGTTCCTGCTGCTCCTGTATTCACAGCACTCACCCCGGTGTTGAGCTTGATGCTGGAGCAGTCCTCAGTAATGAGAGCCCCACTGTCATCTGTCATGTCTGTCATGCCACTCAGGCTGCTGGAGTCATCCATGGCCCAGTCATTGGAGCGTCTCTCGTGCTGGTACTGGAGAGCAGGCAGCTGGATGGCCTGGATATCCATGCTGGAGTCCACAAGCTTCCCAACCCTGCACCAGGAGGGAAAGAGGGTGATGAAATACAGTCCCAGACAGACTCAAGCTGTACTTGATCAACCTGGGAAGACAAACCCAAGACACAAAACCCAATGTGTGCCCCAGGGAGCTGTGTAGAACACTGAGGTCACCGAAGCACATGGGGACTGGTCACCACCAGCTGATATCCCATCAGGGCCAGCCTCCCCCTGCCTACCTCAGGAAGACTTCCTCCATGGTGGTGACTGAGGCGCCATAGCTGGCGATGCCCAGCTCCTCCCGCCTCTGCTCCAGCTCTGTGAACAGGGCCTCAAACCTGGACAGAGAAGCAAGGTATTAGATGCTGATGCTCACGAGAGGAGGTATCTCGAGGTTAAGACCCCCTGGGCATCAGTCCTGCAGCTGGTTTGAATCCTGCAGCCAACTCTGGGGATACCTGCAGCACTAAACACTCCACTTTCCCCAAGAGCAGCTTCTGGGCTCTATCTTCTGCTCTTTCTTGCCACAGGCAGCCTCAGCTATCTGTAGATCTGATTCTGGAGCTAAACCAGCCTGACCCACACCACAGCCATCACCAGCTATCAAAAACCAGTGCACGGGCAGTGACATGGTGGCCACAGAGCAACACACCAGCAGACACAAGGGAGGAACCAAACCCCATTTCCCAAGACCAGCACTGATGCAAAGAGCAGCTCCCCTTTTCAGCAAGCCCATGAGGACAGTGTGTGCCCCACAGTGTGCAGATCAGAGAACCATTAGGGCTGGAAGGGACTTCTGGAGATCATCCAGAAGAGGGGACCCAAGATGAGGACAAGCAGGGGATGATACTGTTACCGGTGTGTGCTCTCCTTGGGCAGGATGAAGGACAGCTCTGCCCCGGCATTGCTCTCCATGGTGGCACTGGGCACATATTGACAGATGAGACGGGAGATCTCCCCCAGGTTACAGTAGGGCTCCTTCACCATCACCATATGGTATCCTGCTCCTGGACAGAGGCACAAGAGAAGGGAGAGGAAGGTAAATCACAGCCCAGCCTGGCCCTGCAGTGCTGGAGCAGAGGGAGGCTGAAGCACCACAGAGCACTGATGGCTTTGCCTGGGCTATGGACATGATGCAAGAGCAAACACGGGGATGAGCCTCAGAAGAGACAGAACAGCACGATGGGTAGCAAGCAGCCACAGACAAGGAGCAGTGGGTCCCCCTCCCTGCCCTGTATCCGCCTCCTGCTCATTCTTGGCACGGAGAAGACCTCAAGCACATCCTGCCTGCTCCTCCCTTACCGTATTTATGCTTAAGGAAGAGTGAGGATCCACAGCACTGCAGCTCGCCCTTGGCCATGATAGCGATGCGGTCCCCGAGCAGGTCAGCCTCATCCATGAAGTGGGTGGTCAGCAGGATGGTGCGGTTGCTCCTCTGCTGCTGCAGAAGGTCCCACGTGGCCCTACGAGAGGCTGGGTCCATCCCTGATGTTGGCTCATCCAGCATCACCACCTGCACACATGAGATGGGTGCTGGTCAGAAAGGGGTGGGACAGTGCAGGAAGGGGCAACACCAGGACCCACAAGAAGCCTTGACCTCACAGCATGCATATGATGATTCTGCTTGGGGGAGCAGCTACCAGGCAGCAGATCTGCACCACAGCCTCAGGGTGCAGTCCTCAGAGTTGAACCCCCCGTGAGGGTGCTCCTGCCCCTTCCTCACTGTCCCAGCATCTCCCACTGGCTCCCCACAGGTGAGAAGCAACCTCAGAGACACTAGAAGGACCTACACTGGCCCCAGGGAGGAAGGTTTGAGATCAGCCCCATGGAAGATGCTTGCCTTGGAGTCCCCGATGAGAGCGATGCCAATGGAGAGCTTGCGTTTCATCCCACCAGAGAGTGCCTTGGTCAGGGAGTGGCGCTTGTCCTCCAGGTTGAGGATCCTCAGGATGTGGTTGATCTCCTCGGGGCACTTGGAGGGTGGGTACCCCTTCAGCTGCCGGACAGGGGAAGGGAGGGTTAAGGCTGCCTGCAGGGGACACTAAAGCTGGCAAAGACCCTTCCCACATCAGCCACTGGCAGCTAAACCCCACCATGCTGCCAGGCAGGAAAGTGGGGAAGCACAGAGATGGATTCCTGCCCAACCCTGAAGGAGCTGGCACAGTTCACGTGGCGGTTTCCACAGAGCCATACTGCCTGTGACCCTTCACTCCTCTGTCAGCCAAGCTCCTGCCTGCAGATGAGGTGGAAAGAGGAGGCAAGGGCTGTTCTGCTTTTCATAGAATCAGAGAGTGGTATGGGTTGGAAGGAACATTGAAGCTCATCCAGTTCCAACCCCCTACCACAGGCAGGGACACCTTCCACTAAAGCAGGCCTTGAACACTGCCAGGCATGGGGCAGCCACAGCTTCTCTGGGCAACCTGCGCCAGTGCCTCAGCACCCTCACAGGGAAGAACTTCCGCCCAAGAGCTCATCACAGTCTTCTCTCTGTCAGGTTAAAGCCATTCCCCCTTGTCTTGTCCCTACAGGTCATTGTCCAAAGCCCCTCTCCAGCTTTCTTGTACCCCCTTTAGGCACTGGAAGGTGCTCTAAGGTCTCCCCTTAAGGAGCCTTCTCTTCTCCAGGCTGAACAAACCCAGCTGTCCCAGCCTCTCTCCAGAGCAGAGGCGTTCCACCCTCTGATCATTTTTGCGGCCTCTTCTGGACAAACTTGATGGATCTCATCACGTTTTCCCAGCCTCATGAAACCACAGGTGACTGCAGGGTATTCCCAGGGCTGTCTCCCCCATGCTCACCCCTGCGTAGAAGTGGAGGTGCTCTTCCACCGTCATGTTGTCAAAGAGGACATCGTGCTGGGGACACAGGCCCAGGCTGCGGCGGATTAGTATCATGTCCTGGGAGATCTCATAGCCGTTGATGTAAGCCTGTCCGCCTGTTGGAGAGTGCAGCCCTGGGGGGGAGCAGACACAAGGAAATGTGAGGGTCCTGCTGAGCATCCCCTGCCAAGCTTTTTGCCAGAAGCTGGAGCAAGCCTCTCCTGGTTAAGCTCGAGCACAGCAGCCTTCTCCTGCCACACAGGGTGGGCTGCATAGCATCCATACATGGGTGAGGAACATCCTCATAGAGGGGAGGTGGAACTGGCAGTGCTGCACAAGCCAAGAACTGGACTTTGTCATTCTTACGCTGCTGAGCTCTGGGCAGCCTATTTGGTGGTTATGGTGACTTTGATGGTCCTCCCTTCCCTGTTCTCTGTCCCTCTGTGCCCATAGGACCTTCCCAGGAGGAAGCCTGCAGAGACCCATCCTACAGCGGGTCCTTCCTCTTCTCAGGGCTCACCAACACAGACTGGCTGTCACTCTCCCCATTCTCATGGAGGGCTGAGTAAGGACCCCCACCCTCCCTCCATTACCCCAGCAGTGACCTGCCTCTCACTACCCCAGCAGCCCTAGCCAACAGCTCAGTGAACCAAAGGTACTCCAAGGAATGCAAAACCCCCTCTCCAACCTCAGAAATTGGGTTCACCTTCCCTTTGCAAGCCAAGTCATCAGCTTTTCCGTGCCATGTGCCTGCCCCACAGCAGAAAGTGGCTCCTACCTGTGAGCATGGACAAAGTGGTGGTCTTCCCAGCACCATTGTGTCCCAACAGGACAGTGATCTGCCCTTCATACATGTTCACCGTTAAGTCCTTGACTGCCTCTTTCATCTTGTTTCCCACTTTGAAGACCTGAGGAGATCACAGTAATGAGTTGATGCTGTTCTCAGACCTGTCCCCTCTGCTCCACCCAGCAGGCAAAGCCCATGATGCTCACATGCTGCTGGCATTAGACAACAGGTCTTACTCAGGTTAAATTCAGATGTCAACAGGTTAAATACAGATGTCAAATATGTCAAACATGTCAGGCTAAATGCAGATGTTCAATACACCTGTAAGTACCCAACACTTGACACCGAAATGCAGTCAGCTCTGGTGAAGAGCCTTACCTGCCTTAGAGCAGCCAAAGAGCAGAGCCCTGGGCAAAGAGGGCAGGTAAATGATACAGAAGCTGCCTACAGGCAGTGGGTTTTACAAAACCAATGTCACGATGTGTTAGTGCTGTGCTGGGCAGTCGGTACCTTGGAAAGGTGCTTTATTTTGATTCCTGACACGAGGTCTGCAGGTTCCTCCTCAATGTACTGGCTCTTCAGAGCTTTCTCGGGGTCCTCCTCCTCCTCCTTCTCTTTTCCCACCACAGTCCTGGGGCGCCCACACCAGTACGAGGGCTGGTGGAAGAAGGCAGAGAGAAAGAAACTTGGGTGCAGGTTCAGACCATCTCTTCTCCCCAGCCTTGGCCATCCTTTTAATCCCACGCAGATGCCTCCTGGGGACCACCCAGTCCATCTCCTTGGCCTGGGAATTGCCAACCAGTGCATCTTCATCAGGCAAGTCAGAGTATGACACTGCTGCCTTCCCTTGCTTCTCCCTTACAGCAGGATTGCCTCTGATTACGCAGGCAGCTTTTCACCATGCATATTCCCACGGAAAAGGTCAACACTTCCATGAGAAGCAAAACTGCAGAAGCAGCCTGCCCAGAGGAGTCCATGCAATGGATGATCATCCCCTCCAAATGCATACAAAAAGCCTCGAGTCCAGCTGCTGCAATTACAGCCTTTTTTGTGCTGGCTCTCTAGGAATGAAGATAAGCATTTGGAAGTTTAAATCCCTGTGGAAATAACAATTCAACAGCTCCTGGATGCAAAACCAACATCCTGCTGTGGCTGCAGTGGATCTCCATAACCTCGTCTAGCTGCAAGAGGGAGTGGGATGGCAGTGTGAAACCGTGCTGGGATAAGGAATTCAGAGAAGGGGAGGAAAAACCTCCCAGTCCAATGACAAGGCACCTATATATAGGATCAAAATTGATGACACCACTGTGGCTTAAGGAATTCTGAGCCACCAGCTGAGCGGCAGTTACCACCACAGCTGCTGAAGACGATGCCAGGCATTTGACTTGGCAGAGCAAGCGCAGCTCAGCTGATGGGGTGAAGCTGTCACCCATCCCCTGGTACAACATGGAGAGGCTAGCAGCAGGACACAGATCATCCAGGTCCACCTGGACAGTAGTGCTCCAGGAGTATCAAATGACTGGATGCGGCTGCTCACTCCTGGGGCTCCTCTCTCCAATGCCTTCACTTGGGCATGGAGATGTTAAACAACATCCTGCACACCAAGAAGTGCTGGGACAAGAATTTAAAGCCAAGAAAAACTTCATATTCAGTAAAAAAATCCAGCTGGTTCAGCCTTTACTGCGGATACACCGCAGAGCCCTTGACTTCGGAGGTCACCCTTGTACTCCAGTTTAGCACAGCAGGGTCCATCCCCAAGCAATGCCCATGAAGCCCACTGGAAGGGGTCTTAACCAATGCTCACCGTCAAGAAGAAGTACCATGGCTGGGGCACACCATACTGCCCTGGGAAGACGGCCTCCACGTACCAGGCCACCAGGCCATAGAGCACTGAATCCAGGAGCAGCATCCCCAGCACTTGGGCCAAGGTGAAGTTGTCGTCCACGCTGACGGGTTTCATGAGGTCCCTCCATTGAATGCCAGTTCCTGCAAGGCACATGGGGCACTGCCTACCTCTGCATTCCCAGATTAACAAAGTGCTCTGCAAGACTGTCAGACAACATCCCCTGTACTAATTTGCTGGTCAAGAACGAGGAGCATGCGCACAGCTCTGCAATCCCTTCTATAGATAAAAAGATGCAGCAGAAAGCACACTGACATCTTTCTGATCTATCTTATGATGATCCCCATTTTCTGTGATTCTACGATCTCAAGACTCTCCACTCCATCATGCTTCTTTCATCACGTTCTCTGCAACCACCCAGGGAAAATGGAATCTCTTCTCCAGCCCCTCCATCACCATAGCTACCTTTTTACTGCCATCATTTTGCAAAATCATGACCTCTGTTGGAACCAACAGCAAATTCTATTAACACAGAAAATAAAGATACATATTGGGAAGGATGAAGTGCAACAGATCCCCATCCCCTAGACCAGAACAGAATTTGTTTGGCAATTAAAGTGATGATGGCATTTTGCAAAGCCCAGACTGCCAGGGGCATGGGTCTGGAGGGACATGGCTCTCGTTAGGAGAAGGAAAATGTTTTTCCCTAACTTTGTGACCTTGACTAGTGAGAGGCCAATGAGGAATGGTTTTAAACTGAGACAGAGGAAACTGAAATGAGCTCTTAGGCAGAAGTTCTTCCCTGTGAGGGTGCTGAGGCGCTGGCACAGGTTGCCCAGAGAAGCTGTGCCTGCCCCATCCCTATCAGTGTTCAAGGCCAGGTTGGAAGGAGCTTGGAGCAACCTGGTCTAGTGGAAGGTGTCTCTGCCTGTGGCAGAGAGCTGGAACTGCATGAGCTTTAAGGCAACTTTCAACTCAAACCAGCCCGGGATTCTATGATGACTTCTTTCCACCCTTCATACCACATGCAAGCCAATGCAACCCAAAAGGCTTGCTCCTCTCCCAATGGAGGGGAAGCCTTTGCTCACCTTTTCCTTCAAACATGCCTATAAGCTGTGCTCCCATGGCCATGGCCACGTTGGAGATGAGGCAGGATGCCAGCTTCTGGCTGTGGGACATCAAGTCGTAGCGGGGTGAGATGAAGAAGTAAGGGATGTAGGAGAAGAAGTAGAGGAAGCCGCCAGCAGCAGCCGCAACATTTGCTGCCAGCACAGGGAAAAGCAGAAGGAAAACATCAGTAACATGGTAATGCCACCAAATACTTCTCACCCGCTTTCCCTTCAGGGAGATCCAAGCTTTTTCTTTGAAATGTGGCTACATGGGGGCAGACATGCCCATGTCCCATGTCAAGGCAGGAGAAGCATGAGAACCCAACCCCATGGTGGGCCACTGCAGAACCACCCTGTCCCCACCAGACCAGGGTGACCTGGGACCAAGACAGCCAGATGAGGCCCTAATGCTCTGGACTGGGAAGCTACAGGACACACATCCCTTCCCATGCACTGTGGGGAAAATACATCCAAAAAAAGGGAAGAAAGGTCCCCCCCACTACCACATGTCATAGCATGTTCTCCTACACATAGCCCTGTGCAACATCATGTAACTCTGGACCCAGAGGTCCCAGGATGGACTGATGACCTCCAGAGCTGCCTCCCAACCAAAATGAACCAAAGATTTTACACCCCAAGGCCCATAAAGTTCTCCCAGCCCCATGGGTCAGCAAGACAGGAGGCAGCCGTGGAGGGACTCACCTCTCGAGAAGAAGGTGCTCACCATGAAGTTGAAGGAGATAGAGGAGATGGAGAAGATGGCGAGGAAGGTGAACACCAGCGTGGGGTCACTGTTGGTGAGCACTGCTCCCTGTTCACTCACCTACCAAGAAAACTTGGTTACATTCCAGGCTGAAGCTGCCCATGGCTGCATGTGTGAGCACCTGAGACCTGATGACCCCCATGGGTTAAACAGAGATGGGTGAGAATGCCCAGGCTCTCCTAGAGCACTCCAGAGAGAGGAAATGCAGGTTGCCCCCATGTGACATGGGGTCTCAGAGGCAGGGGACACCTTGCTCAGCATCCAGGAGGCCACCTCCTGCCTCTCATGGTGTGGGTAGGAAAGATGAGAGCTCAAGTCCCTGTGAGGGCACGCAGGATGGGAGCACGGCAGTTGGCTGTGCATGAAATGCTTGGCCTCCCTAGTGGGGCTCCCATCCCCCAGCTCCTGCCAGGGGAGGTTCCCTTTGCTGTGAAAGGGAGCTGCAGGATCACAGTGCTGCCCACCAGTTCTGGAAAAGGCCAACTCCAGCCTCCACTACACATGGAGGCGTCCTGAGACACAAGAACAGTCCAGCCGATGGAAGAGGGGCCTTCCCAACCCTGCACCTGTGCCAGCACAGGGCTTCTGTCCTGGGGAAGGATGCTCACCTTGACACAGAAGAGCACGGTGACGAAAAACACAGACACCAGGAGGAAGAGGAAGAACATGAGGAACCAGGCGCTCCAGTGCAACCAGTTGCTGAGGCCCATCATGTGCATGTACTCCTGTGGGGAGGTCATGGTGTCACCCAGGGCTGCACCACATTTCCTAGCCGTTGCCAGGGCGAGGTGGAGACCTAGGTCAGGGTGGTGTGGCTTTGCCCTGCAGCACTAGTGAGAGAGGTGGCAACCCCAGGTGCCACCAAAGTGGTCTTGTGCAGCCTTAGCATCACATGATGTCCATCACCTCCTTGGAACCTCTGTGGCTACCAGTGAAGAACATCTCCTCAGATAGCTGAGCTGAACCCAAATCCACAGCAACCAGTGCCAGCAGGGCAGAGGACAGGACAACCCAACACCCAGAGTAAGCCAAGCCCTGCACACTCAGCCCTGCTGTCACAACCACCACCAGCCAAGTTCCATCCACCCCCACAAAACAGCTCAGACACACGGGTTTCTACATTCAAGAGACAAAGAACTTGCTTCCCACACACTGAACTCTGAATCCACAAGTGTTGCCCTTTCTCCAAGCCACCTTCCAGCCCAAGAGAAACACCAATCAGCATTGGCCACACACCAAGGAGAGCTGAGTCACGTTTTGACAGCAGGATTAACAACATTCCTCCTTGGGATTTGCTAATCTGCTGCCATCCCCACCTCCTGCTCACTGGCTCCACATCCCACAGGGATTTTGTTCCTCATTTAAAGGCAGCACTCATTGGAAAACAGAGGCAGGGGAGCATCCATGTGTCTCACCACTCACATTACCTTCAGCTTCTTCTCCTTCTCATGCACAACAGCACGGACGATGTTGAGCGAGGTGTAGGTGAAGCTGAGCATGAGCAGCAGGGGCAGCTGGTTCTGGATGGCCAGGAGGAAGAGGTCATTGACATAGGCTGGGTAGGGGAAGCGCTGCACCACCACTGTGATGTTCTCCAGCAGGCTGGTGGAGCTGGCATTGGTGTGGTACTGCATGATGGCTCTGTCCACTGCATGTTGCACCGCCAGGAAACCTTCCCGGATGTAACCTGCATGGAGAAACAACACAGTGGAATATAGATGAGTTAAGGGTTTGGAAGGAGGCATTGGCAAAGAGAAACAGCCATTGTGGAGGGATTGCTTAGGAAGAAGAGAAGAAAACAAAAAGAGGAGCTTGTAGGAAAAGCAAACTAAATGGGACTATCGACACCCTCCTGTGGACACAGATGTGCTCAGAAAGGACCTACATCAGCCATTTAGGTCTCCTGTAATCATCAATTCAAAGCAGCTGTCAGGAAAACTCAATTTAAACTGTAGTGGCCTTTCTGCAGACATGGCTTTATCTTTGGAAGGGGGAAGATTCTCCACCATTCACTACCATCAATGTCACTGAGCTTATGGCTGGTCCCTTTTTTTTATGGAATCCAAGAGAACACAGGATACTACAGATGTTTTGGTGAGGAAGAATATATCCTGTTACACACTTGCTTTAAAAGATTTGTGCATAAAAAGAGGCCAGGCTGGACAGGCCTTGGAGCAACCTGGTCTAGTGGAAGGTGAAGGTGTCCCTGCGCATGGCAGGAGGTTGGAACTGGATAAGCTTTAAGGTCCCTTCCAACCCGAACCAGCCTGGGATTCTATGATATTGAGTTTTCAGCTGGTTTATGTGGGATTTCTGCCACATGGAAACTCAAATTCTATTCACAAAGTCCCAGAGGAGCATTTTGAAAGTCAATTGCTTCAAATGACCAAGAAAAAACTAAGAACCTGAGATCATGAAGACTGTTACATTAACTAATTTACTAAGCAAACACTGTAGGGAGGGAACTGTTCTGAGCTTCTGGTCAATGTGTCCTGCAAAACACTGCAACCAGAAGAACCAACAACTCTGGGGCTCGGGTTTATTTACACTGTGGGAGTAAAACCCGTTCTCCTGGTTTCTCAGCCTCTCAATCTTCTTGACATCTCTATCGAACGATGGAACAAGAAACCCAACCAAGGGAAATCTCCCCTTTGCAGCTGAGAGGAAGCTCCTAAAGTCCTAAGCCAGTGCCAACATCCTGTGATCTCCTGCTTGGTCAGTGGTTTGGCTTCCTGAAAACCCTATGCTCAAACCACAAAACTGCTCTATTTATTTTTAAAGGACTTAAGCACCATGACAAATACTGAGCAGTTTGGGCCCTGAAAGAAGTTTTCCATTCAAAATATAAACAGAAAAGAATCTCAAAGCATTTAACAAAATTTATGTAAGTAAAAATTATTCTTATCCAGTTCTGCTCAGCAGAAGTACAGTGTCACAGAAGTCACAGGATAAAATTTAAATACATACTATAAAGAATGAATATAATAAATAAGTATTTAAAATATGTAAATAAAATGGATTTTAAAAATTAACTTAATTAAACTGATTTTTTTTTACAAGAAACTATCTATTTAAAAGCTCAGAGCTTCAGTGAATCTCTGCAACAAGCCAAGTCACTGCACAAAAAATCACATCCATCCCTTTGGCGATGAGGTATCCCCCCCCAGAGGAGATGTGGCCTTCACCTGGAGTCCCGCCATCAGCAAACTTGGCCTCCCGGGGCCCGGGCAGCTGAAAGAGGGGAAAGAGGTAGCTGGTGTGCCAGTCCCGGTCCAGGTTGGGGTTCAGACCCGTCTGCTCACTCCGTGGCGCATTCCTCGGGCTGTACTTGAAGCGCAGCTCATAGTCAACCTGGAAGGAGCACACAAGGGGTGTCGCAGGTGCTGTGTCCCACATACTGTGCCCCCCAGTCAGGTCCTCCTCCCCTCTGGGCTCAACTCACCTGGAGGGGCAGTGGGGATGTGCTCTGCTGGAAGTGGTGCTTGAATACAATGGCAGCCAACACGCTGCCCGAGCGGTTGTCCAACTTAATGTACTCCTCAAAGTCCCTCTCCGAGGCAAAGCCCTGAGCTGCAGAGGGGAAAAAGATAGAGATCATAGAATCATGGAATGATTTGGGTAGGAACGAACCTTAAAGTTCATGTAGTTCCAACCAGTCGCCATGGGCAGAGGCACCTTCTACTAGACCAGGTTGCTCCAAGCCCCATCCAACCTGGCCTTGAACACTGCCAGGGATGGGGCAGCCACAGCTTCTCTGGGCAACCTGTGCCAGCGCCTCAGCACCCTCACAGGGAAGAACTTCTGCTTAAGATCTCATCTCAATCTCCCCTCTGGTAGGTTAAAGCCATTAAATATGGGCATTTAGTGAAGGCACTGAACATGGCAACTCAACACAGGCTGATGCCATGCAACCACTGTGGCCCAGGACACGAGGGATGTGGTCCAGCCAGAGCTGGGAAACACCACAGCCGTCAGACACAGATCGATATTGGATGCGACTGTATGAATCACAGGGCGTGCAGATGATTCCTCCTCCACAAGAGTGGAGTCAGCTCTTCTCTCAGAGAAAATCCCAACATTATCTTCAGTTTGGAACATGAAGTGCTGAAATTTTCTGTGCAACAAGATTTTAAAAATACTTTTTCTCAGAGAAGTGACAGCCACTTTCTGGAACTATTTTAGGGTGACATTTTTCTTGATGGGAACTGCAACAAAATGTGACAAAAAATCAAAACAAAATCTTGTCGCTTCAGTGATCAAGGCCAGGTTGCATGGGGCTGGAGCAACCTGGTCTAGTGGAAGGTATCCCTGCCTGTGGCAGGGGTTGGAACTGGATGAGCTTTAAGGTCCCTTCCAAACCAAACCAGTCTGTGAGTCTATGAAAGGAAAATAAAGCCATTTTCTTGAAGTTCTGAAATAACTTTGCATCCCAAGAACAGAGGATCAGGACTGATCGGAATAAAACTTCACAGCAGTTTTCTGGGGTGGATGCCACAGCCTCAGCCCTGCTCACCTCTGATGCTGATGGGCAGAGCTCTCTCCACCGCCTCGGCAATGCTCCTGACAGCACTGCTGTTGGAGGGAACATAGGCCAGCTCCCAGGGGTTGCTGGGGTGCCGGGAGTAGAAGAAGCTGGGTAGGTCATTCACAGACTCAGTGGGGTAGATGGTGGCATTGGGGTGGCTGATGGAGTGCACACGGTGCCGCAGAGCTATCAGGATGGCAGCAAACAGCAGCGGCAGGCAGATTTCAATGAGTGTCACCAAGATCTGCCGCTTCTGCAGGGAAGAAAAAGAGAGAAAATAATAGGATGTAACCCCTGAAGGTAATGAGGGTCAGGGCCTGGAAATGACATGCCGCAGAAGCATCCTAGGATTTCACAACCTGGATTTTCTGGAGCCCAGGAACAATGCTGCGCCAGTTTCCAATTTCTTCAGGACTTTCCAGCTAAGGTGTCCCCTACCCTAAGCACAGCTCCATCTTAAGCCACCCTTCTTTAGAGCCTTCCCTGCCATGCTGCTGGGTTTGAATGAGCTGAGATGGTGGTTCGCCCTTTCCCCATTGTGCCCTAGTGCTTGCCTTAATCTCTCCTGCAAGCAACTGCAGTGACGCACCTCCTGAGAAGAGGGACCAGTCACCACTGGGGAACAAAGCAGTGTTTGCTTTTACCAAAGCAGAGCAACTTTGCCCAATACTTATACAGGGCTGGGAGCTAAAAATACTGTGAGTAAATGAAAGGCTGGGATGAGCAACCAGGGGGATGTAAAGCAGAGTGCAGCAAAGCTGCTGCAGGCAGTGAAGTTGTTTCTGCTGGAGCTTTACTGCTGCAGGTAGCAGCACGTGGGTTGTGGGTGCCAGCACAGGATGGGACCTGGCATAGCCTTTATGTACAGGCATCACTGCCCTTGTGCAGCACAGAGAACAACCCCACAGCTCAGCCTCCACCCCAAGGCCTGCCTGCACAAAACATAGTGTCTTAGTTATGAATTTTAATTGAGGTTCAAGCAACTGGACAATGAACTCTAGTCTGGTGAATGAAGCAAGGCAGCCAGGCAGGAGCATGACCCCCAGGACTCCTTCTCCTGCAAACTTCCCACTAGCTACCAACACCCACCACCAACCCAGGTTAATAAGCACTGAACACTCTGCTGGTCCCTAGGGAGCTGGGGTCATCTCTGACCCAGAGGGGCAGTGACAGCACAGGAGATGGGGTTCACAGTTCTTCACATGCCCAGAAGAGAAGCAGCAGCATTAATCTCTTCTGAAGACTTCAGCTAAGACAGGCTTTACAAGACATTATAAGGGAGAAGTTCTTCACCATGAGGGTGCTGAGGCGCTGGCACAGGTTGCCCAGAGGAGCTGTGACTGCCCCATCCCTGGCAGTGTTCAAGGCCAGGTTGGATGGGGCTTGGAGCAACCTGGTCTAGTGGAGGGTGTCCTGCCTGTGGCAGAGGTTTGGAACTGGGTGGGCTTTAAGATCCCATCCAACCCAAACCAGTCTGGGAGTCTGTGATTCTAAACCAAAGGGCACCAAGCACTCACACTGAGGTGGGCAACATCTGAAGTGGGCAAGAACAGAGCCTCAAGCACAAACCAGCCCAGGTCCACCAGGGCAGCTGCCCTGCAGCAGTGGGGTGAACAGGCAGAGGGGGCACATGGATGTCCAGCTGCGAAGCTGCTCCATCAGCCTGGATTTCAGCACCCACTGTCAAAGCAAAAAACTCCTCTTTGGGCTTGCCCCAGGAGGAGCTGCCTGCTCTGGACACAGCCAGGGACAACCCAGTGCTGCAGGCAGCCCCGGCAGCATGGCCAGGAGGCAGCAGCTCCCAACAGCAGCCTTCCCAAAGACCATGCTCATAAAAGCAAACCTTGCAGATGTCTGATGGATTTATGATGCAGGCCTGGCAGACCAGCTGCCTCCCACTGATTTACTGTCATATAAACTTCTCCCAGTGTCCTGGGATGTCTCCAGAACGGTTGCCTGGCTCCTTGAACTTCCAGGCTAATACACATGCACCAGCACAGGCTGAAGTCATTCAAGACACTGTATTCCAGAGGTGATGGGGACACTCACCCATAATCACCACCTCCGCTTGCTCAGGGCTGCCCCAACTTTGATCAAGCCATGTGTCCTAGAATCCATCTTCACATCAGGTGATGATGGCTTAGGAGCTCCCTGGCTTCATCAGGGGAATGAGTTTTGGTGGAGTTTTAGAGGAGGGGAGGCTGTATCCCAGCACAGCAAATCCAAGTCAGCTTGTGGCTTTGGAAAACACAAGAACGGCCCCCACCCCAGCACACATCCAGAAAATCATGCTATTCACGGGCACAGGAGATGGGGGTTTCCCCTGGATGTGTCTGGGCTGCACAAGGGGGATTCCAGGCCTGCGCATCACACGCACCCCAGAGCATGCTCCTGGCTGCAGGTCAGACATGCTGCCGGTGCCTTTGGTCACATGCCACTCCTACCCGCAGGCAGCCCAGCCAGCCCTTCCCTCTTCCTTTTGTTTATTTTTAAAGCAACATGTGCTGATGTGCAAAACAGGTAATTGAACGTGGGGAGCCAGGCTGCAGCCAGCTCCACCCCACCTCTTCCGCCACTCCAGCCCTGGTCCCAGTGGAACAGAAGCATCTGCACGCTGCTTAAAGGCACTAGGACCTCCTCCAGCAGGAGGTGAGACGCTGCCAGTCAGCAGGTCCTGAGATCCCTCATCATCAGCCAGCTGCCATGAAGAGAGCTGGGCTGGGAGTGGATCCCGGGATGATAGTGGTTTAAGGTTTCCAACCCCCCAGATGCTGCTTCTGAGGGTGTATACAGTAGTGGAAGGGAAAAAGCTGGGCCCCAGTTTAGAGGTGCTGTGCTGCAATATATGTCTCCAGTAGAGGCTGTGTAATGACACAGCTTAATAAACCCACTATCACATAGGAGGGTGTGTGGGTTATCCTGTCCCATAGGAAGGGATGCTGAACTCACGGCTGGAATGCTGAGCACACAGCCCTGCCCAAACGCCCCAGCCCAAAAGCAGGACATGCACAAGTAAATCATTTTTTGTCACAACACACACACAAATAAACCAGTTTCACCCCCCACGAGATGCCCTGAGACTGTGGTGAAGGTTTGCTGAACAATCAAGACCCACATTTCGTCGTGACAGGGGTAGCCAGAGAGTGTGGCACCAGCCTACCTGCAGGATGTAGTTCTTCCAGAGCAGCAGCCCAAACTGCCTGAGAACAACCATCCTCCCATCAGATGGGGGCCACCGTTGCTCCACAGGACCCTGCAAGAGAGATTAGAGCTGTGAAGCAGGACAACATCCCACATCCCGCTTAAGGGCAGCTCTCTGTTCCCAGCCTGATGTTGCAACAGCTGGCTCCATCCCAAATGGGGGAAATAACTGCTGTATTCCACTGCAAGGGTCATTACTGACCCTTAAGAGCCACAGCTCATGGTTTACTGGTGCAACCCGTTTCTGGTTGTCGACATGACCCGAGCTGCAAGAGAGGGAGGCCACAGCTCAGAAACCCAACCTGAGACCAGCAGGGTCCTTCCCCAGCAGCAGGCAGGGAACAGCTTTCCCTAAGCAGTGGAGAACAGGGTTACAGATCTACAAACACCAGCATGAGGAGGCCACCCAACCCCTTGCAGCCCATTATCTTGGGAAGGTGGAGATTTCAAGCTGTGCCTCCTCATCCCCCAATGTGAAGGGTTGATTTTGCAATGTACACTGCTTTCCCAGAACTCTCCTTGGAGAGGTGAGGATGAGGAGGGGAAGGCCAAGGCACTTGGGAAGGGTGGCACACAAGGACAGTACACCTGCCTCCCCCTGCTCTTGGGAAGCAGCCACCACCCCTCCAAGTTGTTCATGTCTCCATGGCAGTAGTTTCCTGAGGAAGCACTGCTGTCCCCACAGAAGCGGGCTGTGATTTCCCACTCTCAGTGAGCTCCTAAGCAGTGTGGCAGCACTGATCTGCCTGACCATGCTGCAGGACACAGGGCAGCCCCAACTGAGCAGTCCCCTGGCCTCGGAGCACAGCAATCCCCCCTCTTCCCACAGTAATGTGGCCAGCCTGGGTCACAGCAGCACCACCAGCCCCACTGCATCCTCCACCGGTAGGTTCACCCCCGAGAGCCTGTGCCCCAAAGCCTGGCAGCACTGAAAGCTGCTGCAGAGACAAGGACAGGCACATTCAAGGCCAGGTTGGATGGGGCTTGGAGCAACCTGGTCTAGTGGAAGGTGTCCCTGCCCATGGCAGGGGGCTGGAACTGAATGAGCTTTAAGGTGCCTTCCAATACAAACCAGTCTGGGATTACGCCCTGGGAGATGCTCAACAGCACATTTTCCAGCCCCGGTCTGGACAGTATCAGCTCCTTGGATCCAGCCAGCACCCAGCAACCTCAGGAGGGAGCTGAGGGTGCCACAGCAAGAGGAGAGGGGAAGTTTTGCCCGACCTACAGTCCTGGGCTGTGACTGGCAAATGCACATCAGAAGCAGCGTGCGGACAGCTGGGAGCAATTTAGCTGTAGCCAAAGCAAGCTAAAATCCACACAGGTCTGCAGACTAAGCAACAAGCATCCATCCACCTAGCCAGCCCCATATCACCAGCCCCTGAGCCCCGCAGAAGTGTTCTCCTGGCTTGGCACACACCTTCCCATCCCCACCCCAAAACACAGATGAGTTCTCAGATAAAAAACACCTTTTTGCCACTCCATGCATAGAAATCATATTCCTGCCATAGCAAGGGAGATTGGGTCCTGAGGGTCCTTCTCTGGGCAGAAGCCCAAGAGATCCTCTTTTGCAGCTCAGAAAAGCACATCAGACACCCCTCAGGCAGCAAGTGGGGAAGAAGGAGCAAAGCAGACTTTGTGAGGGTGGCTGGGCTGGACTTCACCTTAAATACCTTCAAGCCCAGGACAAAGCACCGTGTCTCCAGCACCCGGTCTGCCTCAGGGCCCCATGACAGGTCCCAAATGTCACACACATACCACAAAGGGCAGGATCCCACATTCCTCCAAAGAAGCCCCCCTGGAGCACCTTACCCATACACTCACTTGAAGGATTCCAGAGCAAATCAAGGAAATCACACTTTTCCCTCCTTTCAGATGATGGGAGATTGCTTCTGCCCTGCAGAGATCCCAGCTCCTGCTCCCAACGTCGGCCCTGGCCGTCTGCCCCACCGCACCCTCAAATACAAACTGCCACCCCCCAGGCTCACAGCTCCCACCCAGGCTGCCACAGAAAATGTCAAGCAGCTCTTGGGCAGCACAAACACTGCACAGTCAGAAAGGTTCATTACTACCAACAGCTGCTTTTTTCCCCAAGATTTTTAAGTGTTCCGAGAAAACCTATCCTGGACCTTTCCCTCGCTGGAGGGTGAGAGACGGAAGTTACAACAGGGCTACTCTTACAAGGTGTGAGAGTAAAAGTGGTCTTCCAGGCTCTGGGAAGCCACACAAATGATTGTGATTTTCAACCCAGAAAGGAAACCCGTCTTTGGAAGGTGCTGCCTGGATCAACCGCAAGATGCCTGTGACCATGGGCAGCTCAGGTAGGGTCCTCATCCAACCCCTGCCCGTGTCCAAGACCACCTTTGGCAGCAGAGGACTGTGCAGAGCCATTCAAGACAACCTCATAGATACCTTGCAGGAGGATGCCCCGCGATGAACTTGCCTATATCTACAGTGGCAGGTTGGGTTTTCCTCTCCAAGACACTCTCCTGCCTGACCTCAGCACAAAACACTCTGAGGTGAGACTGCCTTTCACAGCAAGACACACAAAGATCTGGGGGAAGGGAGAGACGACCAGCACCGGTTTCTGGAAGAAGAGCCCAGTTCCTGTCCCCTCACTGGAAATACCCGGCTCCTGACTGCGACCGGAGGAAGGACCTCCTACACACGTGGGACTGGATTCACCACAGCTACCCCCAGGGAGGCCAGCGGGAAAGGACACCCTCCTGCCTGCCCACAAGCAGGATGGGTGGAAGCCATACAAGTGTTTACTGCCATGCCAGCACCACCAGCCCCTGTTGAGCACAGCGCCGAGGTGAATAACATCAGGGCCAGGCTGGATCGGAGCTCTCCTGCCGGGGTGGATAACACCAGGGCCAGGCTGGACCGGAGCTCTCCTGCCAGTGGATTTAGATGAGGACAGGCTGAGGATGGCAGGGATCAAAGCCACAGCATCCCACCTCCCAACCAACTTCCACACTGCCAGGAGCTGGCTGTCCCCAGCCGCTGCCTCAGCAGAAAGGGCTGGGTGGGACAAGCAAAGGCCACACACTCCTGGGAGCTGGTGGTTATTTTAGGGCCGTCGCTGCATTTCTGCTCTTCTGATGTCCCGTTCCCATAGAAACGGGGCCTGGAAATGGCAGGCACTGGCTCTCCTTTTTTTAATCTAAAATCAGTGTTTCTCCCCACCAACGGGCTGAGGCACTGTGTTATCCCTAGGAGCTGAGCTGCTGACCCTGCCAGACTCCTCCATCACCATGGCCAGGCAGAGGACACCAGATGGTACCCATGACGGTGGCATTCTGCACACAATGAGAGCTGCTGGTTGCTGGGTTCTCTGCACACTGGAGCTGGAAACACCTCTCTGTTCCCACAGCACCCATGCTGGGAATTAAAAGCGTAAGAAGAGGAAGGACTCTGTTTTGAGGAAGAATGAGTGATTTCTGACACCCACACATCCAGAAAGCCCATTTCCTAGAGCCACATCCTGCAGATGCTAACAGGGGCTGGTGGCCACCAGACTAGCCATGGATGCCCAGCAGCCTGCAGCTCACTGCCGGGCTTCCGCCATCTCGCTGCTCACAGACACAACCAGACCACAAACCACCACACACCGTGGTGTGAGTGAGAGGTTGTGAAAACAGCAATAAAGTTTGTGAGAGCTGCAGTCCGGCGGGGTGTGAGAGGCTGTGACCCCACAGCATCCTGCAGTGCTCCACTGAGGACCCAGAGCTTCCCCACAGAAGAAGGAACTTCAGGGCCCAGAATACAGAAGTAAATACAAACACCACTGGGTTAAGGTCCTGTCTGCAGAACCTGGGGGTGGTTTCGCAGGGTCACCGTCCCAGAGTGGGGACTGACTGGTGGCCTGGTGTGACCACATCGCATCCATAACTAGTCTCTGTGCTTGAGCAGCAGCAGGAGAGGAGGCAAGAAGCTGCTGCATCAGAGTTGGTTGTACCCTTTGTTTCACAAAATGCTTTAACCTGACAGAGAGAAGACTGAGATGAGCTCTTAGGCAGAAGTTCTTCCCTGTGAGGGTGCTGAGGCGCTGGCACAGGTTGCCCAGAGAAGC
>JASSUY010031288.1:35900-75077 GCA_032466535.1 Forpus xanthops | reverse complement strand
TCTGCACTTGTTCCAACAGTTCCATGTCCTTTTTATGTTGAGCACACCAGAACTGCACACAATACTCCAAGTGAGGTGTCACGAGAATAGAGTAGAGGGGCAGGATCACCTCTCTCGATCTGCTGGTCACACTCCTTTTGATGAAGCCCAGGGTATAGTTGGTTTTCTGGGCTTCAAGAGCACACTGCCAGCTCATGTTAATTTTTTCATCAATAAACACCCCCAAGTTTTTGTCTTCAGGTCTGCTCTGAATCTCTTCTCTGCCCAACCTGTTGCTGTGTTCAGGATTACCTCTATCCAGGTGTAGGACCTTGCACTTCGCATGCTTAAACTTCATCATGTTAGCATAGGCCTGCCTTACAAACATGTCAAGGTCCCTCTGAATGGCATTCCTTCCCTCCAGTATATCAACCAAACCCTGTTGCAATGCGTGTCAGTCCTTGCAGTGAAGAAATTCTTTTGTAATAGCCAATCTAAACCTCCCCTGGCACAGCTTGAGGCCATTTCCTCAAGCCAGGATGTTGTTGGCCTATTTGGCCACATGAGCACAAGTTGGGTTATGTTCAGCTGACTGTCAGTTAGCACTCCCAGGTTGTTTTCTGCTGAGCAGCTTTCTAGCCACTCTTCCCCAAGCCTGCACGGTGGCAGAAGGTTGTTGGACTCAAGTGCTGGACCCAATACTGAGCTGGGTTGAACCTCATGCAACTGGCCTCATCAGTCCAGCCTGTCCAGATTCCTATGCTGAGCCTTCCTGCACTCAAGCAGACCAACACTCCTTCCCAATCTGGTTACATTCAGATAATTTATCATGGAATCATAGTTAAAGTTGGAAAGGACCTTAAGATCATAGAATCATAGAATAGTTAGGGTTGGAAAGGGCCTTAAGATCATCTAGTTCCAAACCCCCCTGCTCTGGACAGGGACATCTCCCACTAAACCAAGGTTATGTCCAACCCGGCCTTAAACACCGCCAGCGATGGAGCATTCACAACTTCCCTGGGCAACTCATTCCAGCACCTCACCACCCTTACAGTAAAGGATTTCTCCCTCACATCCAATCTAAACCTCCCCTGTTTAAGTTTGAACCCATTACCCCTTGTCCTCTCAGTGCAGTCACTCATGAAGAATCTCTCCCCAGCATCCCTATAGGCCCCCTTCAGATCACCTAGTTCCAACCCCCCCGCCATGGGCAGGGACACCACACACTAAACCACACCACCCAAGACTATGTCTAACCCAGCCTTGAACAGCACCAGTGAAGGAGTATTCACAACTTCCCTGGGCAGCACATTCCAATACCTCACTGCCCCTACACTAAGGAATTTCTTCCTCAGGTCCAATCTAAACTTCCCCTGTTTAAGTTTGAACCTGTTACCCTTTAAACAGAATTGGCTCCAGTACTGAGCCCTGGGGAACACTACTTGTGAGTAGCTGCCACGTACATTGAGCCTTCAACTCACCACCACTTTTTGGGTTTGGCCGTACAGCCAGTTTTTTACCCAGCAAAGAGTACACCCATCTAAGTCACGAGCAGAGACTTCCTCCAGAAGAAAGATGTGGGAAACAGTATCAAAGACTTTACTAAAGTCTAGGTAAACAACATCCACAGCCCTCCTATCGTCCACTAAGCAGGTCACCTTCTCATAGAAGGAGATCAGGTGAGTCAAGCAGAACCTGCCTTTCAACCCTGCCTAAACAAATTGCTGACTTGGCCTGATCAGCTGGTTGTTCTATATATGCAACATGGTAGCACTTAAGATAATCTGCTCCACAACCTTTCCTAGCACAGAGCTAAGACTGACAGGCCTGTTGTTCCCTATACCTTCTTTCTGGCCCTTCTTGTAGATGGGCATATTTGCTAACTTCCAGAGAACTGGGACCTCCCAATTAGCCAGGACTGCTAATACATCATGGAGAATGTTTTGGTGAACATTTCTGCCAGCTCCCTCAGTACCCTCAGGTGGATCCCATATGGTCCCATAGACTTGTGTGCATCTGAGTGATGTGGTAGGTTGCTGACCATTTTCTCTTGGATTATGTGGATTTCATTCTGTCCCGCACCCCTCTCTTCCTGCTCAGTGGGGTAGATACCCAGACAACAGCTCATCTTGACATTGTAGACTGAGGCAAAGAAGGCACTAAGTACTACAGCCTTTCCCTCAGCCTTTGCCACTATTTCCTCCCCTGGCCTCTAGTAAAAGATAGTCTCCTGAGCCCTCCTTTTGCTGCTAAGGTACTTATAGAGGCTTTTTTTATTGTCTTTCGTGACAGTAGCCAGATTATATTCAAGTTGGGCTTTGGCCCTTCTGATTTTCTCCCTGAATAACTTCATGACATCCTAATGGCCCTCCTGAGCTATCTGCCCTTTCTTCCAAAGTTCATAAACTCTCCTTCTTTTTCTGTGTTCCAACCAAAACTCTCAGTTCAGCCACACTAGTCTTTCCTGCTGAATATTGCTTAGCTCAAGGGGACATGCTGATCCTGTACCTTTGAGATTTCCTTCTTGATGTATGTCTAGCCTTTCCGGACTCATCTTTTCTCTGAGCCTGGTCAGGGAGGATGAATCTCAAGTGATGTAGATTAGTACATAAAATATAATTACCACAAAAAATAGGAAATGGAACAAATTTAAATAAATACAAAAAGACTCATCAAATGTATTTGTGATACACATTACAGACAACAACAATATACCAGTAAACAACATAAACCATCTTATTCATGAAGCATTAATAGCAAACTGACATCACATTAACTGTATTTTAATCCAGCTTGTTTGAAATAATGGATGTTATATGCCACAATGCAGTGCAGGGCAGATTAAATTGGCTTTGTCTTCTTTATCCGGAATACCAAATGGAAGAATCATTATTCTGTTGCAGGACACAAGCTTCTATTTATGGGCTGCCATTTCATTTTCCAAGTAATTCATCTAAAGATGTCCCTCTAAAGAGACTCTCCCAGATGCATGCTCACGCTTTCAAATATTGCACTACTTTTTCCACCATATTGTTCCCAAACATGTGCATGGTCTTAAATAAAGTAACATATAAACCAGTGTTACCTGGTTTAAACATTTGGCCTAAATAGTCAAGCCCAGTGCTTGCAGCCAATAAATTTTACCTTTTGACTTCAGTGTGCACTTAATCATTCCTTAAAAATTCTAAATTAGTATTGCAGATTTCATAGAGTAGATTTATATACTAAGAATTAAATACTGTAGTTATGTTTAAATTTCAGGTTGGCCCTTGTGAAAATATCTTTGCTGCATAAAATAGTACAATTTAGTGATATATTGCCCCATGTGGCCATATATATTTTATAGGAAATGATCCAAAATACACCATTAAAATAGACTTATATATTCATTTATATATTAAAATGTACAGATTTTTTTGCACATTAGTTTTTATGAGACAGTAAGAAGAGGCATCCAGCACTTTAACCCCTCCCATGTCTTTTTCAGAACTGTTATTACATGTTCAGACCTGATGGTAGAAATAATTAGATCCTTCTTTCTAATTTTTTTTTTTTTTGGTATGTTTTACCAATCACACACTCAATAATTTTTTAAAATAAATTCAAATATTTCATAAAATGTATTTTTTTCTGTCACAAAGCCTTGAAGTAAGGAGAAATGCATGATGCAAGTCTTCATGGCATAAAAAAAATTCTAAAAGCCCCCTGTATCCCAGCTGAAACAGTATCATTGTTTTTGGAACAAGCCTTAAAAAGGAGGGGTGGGGCACTCATCACAAGTCCATTTGAAAAAGCCTTTTAAAAAAGAGAAGGGATGGAAGATTCGGTGTAACTTCTCTAGAAATATTTTTTATACCATGAGTAGTAAAGTGGGGTTGCACTCTTCCTTTCTAAATCTCATGGGTGCATCCTTGTCACACTGTAACTAGATTGTGCTCTCTGCACAGCATAGCTGCTACAAGGTGAATTTACACTTGGTGTTCGAAAACACCAAAACAGTGTACGTTTGGAGTGATTACACTCTTGCTCCTTCTGTCCTTTACACCCAAAAGAATAAACAGAATTAAAAAAGCTAACAATTGCAGATCCCTGTCTGCTGTAATTGTGGAGTGTTGCTGGTTTGTATTAGAGGTAGCATCAGTTAAAAAAATATAATTTGTTCCAAGTGAGGGTAAGGGTGAGAGTAAAATCCACGTTTACCCCTTTCTCAGATAGTGGAACACTAACTATCCATTTAAATTGCTACCCCACATGGTTACTGAACACCCTACACTCTACTCATTACCATGGTGTTCTTGCCAATAGAACTATAATTTTGAACTGTGGTACTGCAGAAAACAGATGGAAAGTCTTAAGATCATAGAATCATTGAAGGGTTTGGGTTGGAAGGGACATTCAAAATGATCTACTTCCAACCCTTCTGCACTGGGCAGGGACACTCTGCCACTGAACAGGGTTACTCAAAGGCCCATCCAGCCTGGCCTTGAACACTTCCTGGGAAGGGGCATTCACAGCTTCTCTGGGCAACCTGTTCCATTGTCTCACCAGTCTCACAGTAAAGAACTTCCTAACATATAATCTAAATCTTCCTTCTTGCAGTTTAAAATCATTCCTCCTTGTCCTGTTTTACATGCCATTGTAAAAAGTCCTTCTCTAGATTTCTGTAGGCCCCTGCTAGGTACTGTAAGACTGCTATAAGGTATGGAGTTACTCTTCATGTAAACAAACAGATACCACCTGTGCATGCACAGACACACAGAGATACATCAGAAGACTTAGGACTATTGACAGTGTAAGAAATATCTCTCCAGGAAGCAGTGTAAGTGATGGAGGTAGCAGATGATAGGTAAGAAAGCTAGAAATCATAGATAGCATTACTAAGTAGCAGTGATGATTCTTGTGGGTTCTAGCAAAATTGCAGATAGTCTTTTGGGGTTATTTTTTAACTACTGTCTGGCACTCAGATAGCTATTTTTGACAATAGATGGGTGTTTACATGTTTGAGAACACTGTATTGTCCAAGTAAAATTGTACATGACTAGAAAATATAACATACACACAGACTTTAAAAAGCAACTGAAAGCTGTTTTGAATGAACTCTCTTAAGAGTCAAGGAGACCCCCTGCAGTGACATGTTACTGACCCCGGAGAACCAGCTGGCTTTGATGCCAATGATAAACATGTGTCATGGTTTGAGGCTCTCAAACAGTTCTGCTCACTCACTTCTCCCTCTTTCTTCCCCAGTCCGAGGGGATGAGAAAGAGAATCAAAAGAATGCAACTCCCACAGGTTGAGATAAGAACAGTTTAGTAACTAAGGTATAACACAAATCACTACTGCTAACACCAGTAATAATAACAAGAGAAATACAAGGAAAGAGAATACAACTGCTCACCACCCGATACACAGCCCGACCAAGCAGTGCACCCCCACTCTTCCGGGTCTCTGCCCCCTGTTTTACACCCTGGGCATGATGTGCTGTGGCATGGAATACCTCTTTGGTCAGTTTGGGTCAGGTGTCCTGTTTCTGCTTCCTCCCGGCTTCCCCTCTTCCCTGGCAGAGCATGAGGCTCAGAAAGTCTTTGGTCAGACCAAAACATTCTAAACCATAACTATAAATATCGGTGGTATCAATGCTGTTCCCAGGCAAAAGTTGAATACACAGCACTGCACCAGCTACTACAAAAGAGAAAAATGACTGCTGCTGCTGAACTCATGACACTGGACTGTTCCAGATCCTTTTAAAGGCATCCATCAGTCTGAGTGAGCCAAGGTTGGAGTGGGAAAGAGAAGATTCTCTTTAAAATGGCAGGGGACAAGCAAGCTCTTACCCTGGGTAGATTCAGATTCAGTAGAGACATTACAGATTAATTGACAGCAGACCAATTTATTGCTGCACATAGGGCTTGGGTCTGCAGATGAACACTTCAAAATATTTTGTCATGAAGCATATCTTGCATTGGAACTATGAACTGAAAGCAGTCAGTTGAATGAATATGAATTGAAAGCAGAAAGCCAATTACTAGAAGAAAACACCTATGGAAATACGATTACCCTTTTGTGAAAAGCAATTTTTAAATGATCACCCTACAAAATGGGCTACAAATGGAACTTTCAGTGTGCTTCGACACTAAGACTTTCTGAAGTGCAAGGAAGCTTTGCACTTGCCTTCCTAGAGTATTTCACTCTATAATTTGAGTTCACTATCAGGAAAAAAAAACTTCTGCTTTTCACCATCTGTGCTCCTACTACGTTTTCTTTAAGCATTACAGCCTTTTTCCTCCTGTAACTCAACCCATAGAAAATTGGGCTAAATAATCTCCATTGATTGAGATGGATTTCCTGCTGCAAGACAACTACTGTTCTGTACTTCTAAAGCAGAAAAATTTCTTTAATTCTCCATGTCTTCATTTCAGTATAATTTTTTAAATTTTGTAGTGAATTATGATAGACACACAGAGAGCTAAATGTAGTATTTTCACTCTTGGTGGGCTGTTTGCAGATTAAAGCCTCCTGCTCTTCTTAGAAGATTGCATGGTATCCTCCCACCATCACCAAATAATCGTTGAGCAGGATTTTCTCCAGCTTCTCCTTAAATAAAAACAAGTGCTTCATGATCCTGGTAGCTAATAAATTCCAACAAGGAAAAAGAGAAAAGGAGACAAACCTGCCTTGTGATTATCTAAGGCCCATATAAAACCCAAAATGGCTGTTAAACGAGGTGATTAGAAAAAGAGTTTCCTGAACACTGAATAACTAGTTAGCACTTTGAAACAGGTCTTCAGTACTATAAACTGCTTACTGGGTTCTGTGCTCAAAAATTACTGTCACTGTGGCCTATTGGGATGCAGTTCTGTCAGGGTTCAGTTTATTGCTCAAATAGGAACCTCAAAGTAGGGAAACCTGCAGCGATGCCAAACCTCTCCTCAACCATAGCCATCCCCTTGTTTCGTGTAACTGTCCCCCTCTCTCCCTCTTCACCCCTTTTCCCTGGAGAAAAGCTGAGAAGTGTCCAATCATGCCTCAAATAGACATAGCCCCTTCCTTTAAAAGGCTCCCAAGGGAAGGTTTTCCTGGGGATGAGTCAAGCTGGTGAAAGCGCATGAACTTCATTAACTTGACCCACAAATGTTGGTGAACTTGTTGGTCTTTCTACTTGCACAATAAAATTTATGACTGGGAAGTCTCCTAAATTTAATATGGGCCTGGCGTATTTTACAGCTGGTTTGTGTCTGATTATCTATTTTGCAACCATCAAGTAGTACACGGTCCCCTACAGGCAGCTGCATGCTTGCGACATTAGGCTGCTGCTGTACAAACTTAGCCATAAAGTGAGAGCAGATGGGAATAAAAACATGCCATAAAGTCACCTTCTCCTCCTGAAAAGAATGACTTTCCATTCTCCTCCTTCTGAGGCATAGCAGAAGTACATAAACCAGACCAGTGAGCACAGCAATACCCATGATGTTAAATCAGCTCAAGGTTTAGCAGTGCTCAGAGCTCTACAAAGCATTAGACAATCAGTACCTTAAAAGCTTGCCTAAGTAGACAGCAGAAAAGTATTATTTTCATTGCAGTGATGAGAAATTGAGCCACAGAGAGATTAAATTACCTATCCATAGTCAGGTAAATTACACCTTGCAAAGCTAACACATGGATCAAAATCATCACCATACCAGTCTAACACCTTAATAACAATGCCATTCTTACTCGCTTCTTTCAAGAGTCTGTCCCTTAGAATTGGTGTAAAACTGTAAAAGTTTTCTTCCATTTTTTCCAGTGTTCCTCACTCTTTTCCAATCTGCTGCAGAGAGACAACAGTCAAGATGCCTCATCCAGGCTTTCCATGTGAAGACAAAAAAGTTTTAACTCCCCAAGTATCAGTTACTACAACAAAGTAATCTTACGTAGAACACAGCTACATCAACAGTTAGGACCAAGCAACTTAATTAAGAAAAATGTGCATTGCATGGTCATCCAAACACAACCCAGAGCTCTCAGCTGAGTTGGAAGGACTCTGTTTATCATAAATTCCATTTAACCTAGCCTTTTAGCTTTCTATACACTGTTTTCATATGGATGTTATATATATAAATATCTATATAAATACACATAAATGCATATATGTGTATGTTTGCATACCTAAAACTTTCTTTCCTCATTTACACATGTTTAAGATCAATAAACTGAAAATGCAGTTAAAGCATTTTACTGTAAGTAGTTACCAAAATAAATAAATCAGAAAGATCATGGCGATGCACTTGGCAAACACTAGGAGGAAAACATGCAGGATTTTGCTTGAAGAGTGTAGTCACGCTGAACAGCAAGACTAGTTTGGAGATACACTAACAAAGAGACCATGTTCACCTTGATTTATGCTGATCAAGAAGCCAGGGAGTGATTTCTCATTTTTAGTGAAAGCAGTAAGCTTTCTACCCTAACTGATCAGAGCAGAAAATTCACAGTACAATTCCTTTAATGCAGAGACAAAGAGATAAAAATGCTACAGGGATGTTCAGACATCACATAACCCAGCATTTTCTGAGGGCTCATTCTGCTCTGACTGTGGTGGAAGAGGTCAGACTGGAGAGGGACAGTGGCTCAAAGTGTTTCGAACCACAGCTCCAAATGATAGAAAATAATAACCCTAAGTCATTAGTGCAGTCCTCTGTCTACACTGCCCTTGCAGGGGGAGGAAGAAGAGGAGACAGTGCAGGAGACAGCTGAGCCCTGCAGGAAAAGATATCTCACTACCCTGAATGCAGCCCAGTGCTCCCAGGAATGGGCTCATGACACTGCCAATGTCATTCCTGTCAAAACTTCGCTTCTCATCGCTCATTTCCTTTCACTCTTTCTTTACTATTGATCTGGTAAAGTCTGAAGCACTCTGTCTTCAGTCAGCGCAGGTAAGGAAAAGAAAGAAATTTGCTCAGCTGATTGTCGTGCGGCAAGCTTCATCTCTGATGCTGGTGGTCCCTCTAGAGGTAAAAAAGCAGTGCTGTTTCCAAGTCTGTTCCTAGACATCCCACCGGAGCTGGCAAACTAAAGAGCGTGAGTTGTGAGATGCTAGCACGTATGCAAGCAGGTCCCGAGCTGAGACTCACCCACTAGAAATTACCAGGCTGTAGTATAGAGTTGCACCAACTTAATGTACCCATACGCTCTCAGCTTTGCCTTATTTCCAGCTCCTTAAACCCTGAAGCAAAAGACTTCAATATGCTTAGTAAGAATACTTGTATTTGACAGGGTTTTCTTTTTCCATACATTCATGTCTTCATTTTCAGGCACTGAAGGGAAGCCCTTAAATGAGGACTATTATGTGAATAAACAAAACTTCACATTATCCCCATTTGAAACATGCTGGTTTTTTTTTTTCTATTATCAAACAGAAGTTTAATTACACTCAGGAAAGCTATTCAACTGTTACTAATGAAAACAATTATACATACATACATATATATAAAAATAAAAACATTAGATTTTCCATTTCTTCCCCACAGTGATTACATACTGATCACAACAAGCTCCTCAAGGGAAGAAATAGCAACAAAAGCTCTTTGCCCAATTGCTCTCTGCTGATTGGCAGCATTTCACAGTATGCATACCCAATTTCACACACGCATACACACACAAATACATATGCCTTCTGCTCTGCAGGTGTACACAGTCAGTGGAGCTCTAAGCTACCAGCTTGTCACTTACTGTTACCAGATGAACTGCGCAGTTCAAACAGCAGGGCACCCAAGGGAGTAGCAAAGGATTTTGTCATTGCATTTCAGGGGAACTGAACTGGATTCTTGGCAAAAAGCACAGAAAAAAAATGGACATGCACAAACCTAGAAGTCAGAGCTGTCACAAACCTGACAGCAGTGCCTTCAATTGCGCATCAAGAGGTGGAGGCAATCTAATCTGGGAGTGCATCTACTTAGTCACAGGCTGCAGCACTCCAAATCTGAGTCACTGGTATCAGCACCACTAATTTCTTACCACAGCCCTTCACTAGATCCCAATGAATCTGAGCATCACAGGAGACTTTCTAGGATAAGCATTCAGGAGCTAACAAGGTTTACAGTGATACCAGCCTTCTCAAGTCAAGATGTGATTAATTAGCTAACAAAATAAAATATTAGTGCACACAGATTGAGTGCCAAAAAGCCTCTTTTTCTACCCTGGTTTAGTATGGTGGCTCCTGCACTTTGCTTAGAGTGCAGATACAGCTTCTCAGTGTCTGCCCCATGGCCTCAGGTCTGATATTAGGCTCACCCAACTCCAAAGGAGTCTCTCTGATAAGTGACCTTTAAAAGCTTTAATGTGACTGACACATTAATCTCCAGAGCATCCTACAGCCTTTCCAGTCTCATGCTGGCAGCTCTTACACGGTCATTGCTTCCAGACTAGACATGATTCAGCCATCTTCACCGAGCCCATTCAATTATCTGGGGAGAGGCCAAACAACCAGGGCAAAGAGTCAGCAATTTTTAATTTAGTGAGTATCTGAGTCACCATTGAAAAAAAAAAAAAAAAAGAACTCAAAAAAACAACAAATACAAACCTGAAATTTGTAAGTGCTAACACTGAATATGGTACCAGTTCTCCCTGGTCTCAGGCAGCTGCCTCAACTTTCTGCCTTGGTTTACTTTATCTAGGAAATGAAGATGATAATTTACCAGTAAGGAAAAAAGATATCTTAAAAATGCTTGGAGATTAAAACTGCTGGGATATCCCAGCTAGTATTGGATATCAGAATTGTGGCAATGAATGTATATTCTTGCCTTCCATCAATTTGCTTTGAAGAATCCCAAAACAAACAAGACTTCAAAATAATAATAAGCCTGACAATTTGTAAAAGCTATCTTCTCTAAGGTATCCCAGGCTTCCACAATTTAAAAGATGCAGACAGGATACAATCTCAACACAAAGGAGCACCAAGATTACAGATAGCTAATGCATCCGACAGATACAGTCATAAAAATTAGGAAATTCTCCAACTCCCTCGCTGAAGTGACTAATCGCAATGGCACGCTTAAGGTGTCCACAAATGTCAGGAAGGTTCTGTAATTAGAATGACTCAAGATTCAAGAATTCACTTATATATGAAGATGATTCTGAATCTAAGGCACTCCCATGTATTCTCGGAGATGGAATTACTTTTAACTCGGGAATACTTAATAATTTCCATTTCTTTTAAAATAGCACAATGTATATTGTAACCTTGTCTGAAGTGAGATACTCCAAAATACTTTGCACACAAGCAAACCAAACAGCCTTTCTGCTGTTTTTGTCCACAGGCCATAGAAGTTTCCTGGCTTTTCTTTTACACTGGAGCAAGAAGTTTCAAATCACATTGTATTATCAAGAGCCTGTTACCGCAAATGACCCATTATCTGTCATACATCCCTATTCAGCAACTACAGAGTCTTGAAACATAAATCCCTAAGAAGCATACAAAAAATATGTGTTCAATTTGTGGGCCTGTGGCAGTCAACATCAAATTGCTGCTCTCTCTTTATTCTCATTACACAATTACCCTAAGACTGAGTGATTTTGATTTCCACATGTGACATCTTCATTTATGTGAAATTATTACATGCACATATTCATTTACCCAGATTATTTTTGCTAACAATATTCAATGCCTTATTTTAATACATGGGTATATGACTAGACTTTGAAATAGAATGTACTCCTAGATGCACACCTCAAGAGGTTCTGTTAGAAGGAATAAACCTGTAGCAATGCATAGAGTTAGGAAGAGGGTCTGTTTTTTTTGTTGCTTTTTAAAAATTGTTTCCTTCTGTTTAAATCAGGATATTCTGTGAACACAAAGCCATGCCGTAAAACAGCAACATCACTAGATACTATTGGAATTAGAAGGCAAGTGGGAGTACAAATTTGACAGCTCCGTAAACAGAAACATTATCAGGAAATGGGCCGTGACAAGTTCAGCAAATTTCAGTCCACTGCCTCCATCATTCTCAGCCAGGGTTTCACAAGTAGAAATCAGAACAGTTCTCATAGCAGGCCACATCTATGCTTTTCCTAAATAATGGTCCTCAAAGTAGCCAGAAACATGACATTCTCCTAAATCCATTTGCTTCATACTGCAAAAAGCCTGCAGATAGTGTAACTGTATTTGGGAACACACTGAGAAAGTGAGATGCACTAAGCCTTGCTAAGCCAAAAGCCATACAGAGGCAAGCAGCGTCCTTTGGGTTTCCAAAGAGCTTTTATTCTTATGCCGATGAGACAGGCCCAGTGATTGCTCAGGCAATTAATATAGTCTCTAGGCCCCCAAAATAGCAAGTATACATAACCATTCAGTCTTCTGCTTGTGAAGGAATTTATTTTCCACAAATATATATATTTATCCCAGGTAAGTAGGTTCTGTGAGACAGGGAGCTACTTACTGAGATTACAGCTATTCCTGTAGCTGGGAACAAGACTGCTACCAGAACTGGTTTTGGTACATGTGGCACTGAAGGTAATATTCAGTAAGGACCGTACAGGTTTTGAGAAATTAAGAAAAACATTTACTCAGTACCATAACTCCAACTGACTTCAGTGGGAACAGAACTGAGCTGTTGCAGTAACTAGCATCACATTTTAAAATCTGGATTATGCCCTCAATTAAGCCTTTGTAATGATATGCTTATGACATGCTTAAATCATGCTAATACAGCCTTTGAATGTTTTATTAATTCCACTGAGCAACCTGGCTCTTTCCCAGCTGGTTGGAAGCAGGTCAAATTAGGCAATGCTTTTAGGGCAGGCCCCTTGACAGACATGAGTAATTATCCTGGAATCTTACTCTTGAGAACTCTTTCTAAATTAGATCAAAAGTTACCCAAGTTACACTGCATTTTCCAAATTTACATTTTCTCTTCATATCAGGCTCTTAGTTAAGTAAGTACTTTAGGTGATCACAAGAAAAATTCTGGTTGGAATTCCGCCATTTATTCCTCTATTTCAGGAAGAAGCTAAAAATAGGAAGGCATGACAGTGTTCTTCTGCAATACTGCTCAGATCATTTAACCGCTCCTCATGATACAGTTAAATAAAACTGGGATGATTCCATGACAATATAAAATTAATCTTTATAAACTTATACAGACCTATGTTGCAAATAATCCAAATTTGAAAATAGTTTAAAACAGATGAATGCACTGCATATAACTTCCCCTACATTCACGTACCCAACTTTTCCTGCTTTCATGATGCATGAAGCGTTACAGATCCTTGGAGATTTCTCTGATCATCTGTTGCTGGCTTTCTCTGTTATTTTCTCTGCCCAAAATACGTCTTAAGTGAAGTGTACATTGCTATTATTAAATTTTAGATCATGACCGAAATAGTTTCATGGGAAATGCAAAATCCCAGGCAAAGAAGATGGGGATAGTGAAATGTTTCTCCTTTCATGAGAAGGATGTTGTAGCTACACTGCAGAGCCCTGTCAATTCACTTTGTGTTCTGCAATCTCAGAATGCTTCACTGCTTGCCCTCATTTAACTGCAGACCGTTAATCAGCCAAACATATATTTTGGCTTAGGGAAGTACACACAAACCCCTAGAGAAATGCCATGAAACTATAGTCAGTATGACCTAATCTGAACTCGGAAGCAGAACAGATCTTTTATTACTTCTCCTATGTTTTTTTCCTCTGAATTCAGTCAATCTGTATTACAGTTCCATAAAGCTGAGCAAGAAGGATGCCACTCCATCTTTTAAAAATTATTTCAGCTTTCAATCTCTTCTACTGATGGTAAAAAAAAAAAAAATAAAAAAAAAAAAAAAAAACAAAGCCGGCATGGTCTTTTTGTTTCCAATGACTATTGGAATAGTTGTTCAATCTTCTGTACTTTTTAAGACAAAGACTGCCACCCCACCTCATGTCACTCATTTGATTTCAATGGAAGCATATTGATGATTTGCAGGATTACTTGCATCCAGTGATTGCATGGCATGACTGCCACTCAGTTACTTGGGCCATAGCTAACTTTTGTGCAGAGCAAGGAAGTGAAACTCAGGAACACAGAGGATACAAATGTGCTTAGCCGTAATACTAGGCTTACATAGGCACTAGTACCACACCTATGTGCTGTCAGATCAGCCAGCAGTGGAAATTTGATATATATACACACATATGTGATCTATACAGATCACATTTTGATGTGATTAAAATAGTAAGACTATGAACTGCAGAGCTTATATTGGCTTTATAATTTTATGTGAGCTTTATGTTGGCTGCCAGAGAACAGGTGATTCCTGTTCTAAAGATACCATTACTATAAAGTAACTGCAGCACTAAGAGACAGTTGTTGATATAAACAGCACACGCATAACCCAATAAGTGTTTTAAACAAAGCTGAAGTAATGGAGAAACTTTATGCCAGATCAAAGCTTTGATTCATGGAGAAACATATTTTTAAACCTCCTGTAGGAGACAGAAAGTTTAACTTACTATTTTGTCAAACCACAACCCAAATAGGTTAAAATATCAGTGGTTCTGTCTGCAGCATTATACCTCTGACTTTCATAACAACATTAATAATTTAAATCTAAGTAAAATGTGGGGGGGGGTTTGGGGGTGTTTTTTGGTTTTGTTGTTTTTTTTTTTATTTTACTTCTAGATCATTACTGTTGAAACATTTATCTGAAATCTTTAATAAACATGGTCAGGCAGTAAAACCTAACTGCTGGAAAAGTCTGTCTAATCTGACAATGTCTAATCTGTCTAATCTATAATCCAATGTACATGTTGCTCGAGCAAGGAACATCTGATGTTGTTTGAAGAGCCAACTTTTCCACTGCAACCCCAACCAAGCATATCAGCATTTGAGCACTGCTCCGGACATCAGTCTCTAAGGATTTACCAGTTCATGGTCACTCCTATTAACCACCTGCTTCTGTTCTCCTCCAAATCCATCCCACCATATACCCCCCTCCCCCCAATCAATTACCTGCAGCCACTCATTCATCCAACATTACTGAAAGGCATTCCCCTTCATCTTCTACAGTCCATATTGCTCCCCTACACCATGTAGACATAAAAAGCATGTTTTGAGCATGCACACTGATGCATGCAATAAAATAACTTTAAGTGGCACTGTTCATGCTCATAAAACTTAAAAGAGAATCAGAGCCCACTAATTAAATTCTGGTGGTTATTTACAAAAAAACAACCAGGAAACAATAACAACACTTGGCTCTTATAGCTAAGTAACACAGTAACATGCAAACTGCAGATGGTAAATGCAAAAGAATCCAAGCATTTTCAAGTAAAGAGTAATTTACAAACTGTAACAAACTTCCACAAAACAAACATGCAGCAGTATCAATCAAATTATTTCTTACAAGCAATACCTACTCCAATCACAGTCACATATCAAGCAAAGCAATGACTTAAGCACAAAGATTGACTTTTGCCATCTGTTTTGAAATTGTTGGACCACCACTTAAACAAAAAACACAAGCTGGCATTTCTTAAGACTGAGGCCATTAGTGAGAGGAGAAACATGAAGTGCTAGTTTGTTTTCTTGCCAAAGAGAATCTTGTACAAATTTAAAATATGGTAATGTATGAGTGTTTCACAGATACTGTTTATTTACCATACTGATATCTCTAATTTGAGACTGAGATTTTATCAGTTTTTCCATATGTAGCTGTCATGGGTTCAGTAGCATTCCTCACACAAAACGCTAAGCAAATGTGAGTCCATTTTGCCAGCAGTACAAAAGAAATGGCTCTTGCACATTGTCCTCAAAGTAATGGGACAGGAAAATAAACATACAAGTTCATTAGAAATTGTGCACAGAATCACAGGAATGTAGTGTGCAAAGCAACTAAATAGAGCCCAGTCACCGATGCATACTGACTCTTGACAGCACTTTTCCTCAAAGCCTGAGGTTGGTTAAGGTGCAGAAAAAGCAATGTCTCACCAGCTCCTCTTGACAGTGGCACATAGTGGCAGTGGTAGTGGTGGAGATCGCCCTTATCTTCCTAGAGCAGAACCTCTCTTCATACTGTCTCCCTCTTGTTAGAGAAATAGTAAGTGATGACTAATTTAAACAGAAAAAATACTTCCTAATGAACCCTTCCTCCTACAAGGTGTTACCCACTTGTTCAGGGAACAGCTTTTATACAGATCTGCACATGTTAATTAAACAGTCCCATACAGAGACCATAAACGGGGGACACACCACATGGATGTTTCACGAGCGAGTACCAACAAGCAACAAGTTGTAAAACCAAACAGTTTGGGTTCATTTTACCATTCTATCTAGGTATCTTTTCAACGGGATGGTTCATTTAGCACACTTTTTAAACCCATCATCACAACGCTTTTAATGATACCCAAATGGAGGTACGTTTCTGCATTTTTAATAGCACAGTGGGTGTAATGACTCACAATGCAATGAGTGAAAATAAAGAGTACTGACTCATATCTATTAACACATCTCAACTAGATGTGCTGTGCCTAGATAATTATGTACTGAACAGCAAAAGATAGTAGGAAGCAGAAGTGAAGGTCTATTCCTCCACAAAGCTTGAGAAAGGTACATCTATACACTAACCAGACGTGATATAGTTAAACAGCTCCTCCAACACATGACCATGTGCCTGGCAGTAAAAGCTCCTTCAACACAAGACCACATTCCCTGCAGTAAAACACGTCCCAAAAATAAAAATCTCAAATTCTTTCAGCAATAGCAAGACACAGGAGCTCCTGTGTCCACTATGAGGCTCCTGGACATTTAATTTGGCAATTAAATGCAAAATGGGCCACATCCATCAGACATTGTTGCAGAACCAGATCCCAGATCTCACTGTGATCTATGATCAGATTAGGGTACTCAACTCCTACATAATGCCACTCCAAGCCACAAGTTCATCACAACTGAGTAAGTTACAACACTCCTAAATAACAGACCAAGGAGCATAGTTTTTGAAACACACATAAACCCCATGGGATTTGGCAGGATTTATCACAGCCCCGAGTTAGCTAAAATTCATCTCTTTTGTTGTCATTGGGGTAGCTTTGGTTGGTTTTGGGCTGTTTTTGTTTGCTTGTATTTGCTGTTGGGACTTGGGTTTGGTTCTTATTTTTTGTTGTTGTTGTTGTGGGTTTTCTTTTTGTTGTTGTTGTTTGGGTTTTTTAGGGGGGATTTTTTGTGGGTTTGGTGGGTTGTTTTTTATCATTGTTATTGCTGTCCATCCATCCGTCGTCCCCCCCATAGGCACAGAGTAAACCATGCTGTGACCCTGGCAAATATCCTGGAGGAATGTGCAACGTAGTCCAGCCAGCTCTACAGGGAAGCTGAAAATTCCCAGCAGCAAGGTGAACATGAGCCAACAGCATGCCCTGGCACTGAAGAAGGCTAACAGCATCTGGCCTACATTAACAGTACCATGGCAAAAGAATCAAAAGAAGTTATTATTACCTTCTACTTAGCACTACCATATCTAGAATACTGCATCAAGCTTTGGGACCCCCTCCTGCACTCAGTACAACAAAGAAATCGACTAACCAGAGCAAATTTATCAAATGGTGGCCAAGACGGTTAGAGACTGGCGCACCTGCCATTTGAAGAGAGGCTGACTGATATACGCTTGCTCAGCCCAGAGAAAAAGCTCCAGAAAGACCTAATAGCAGCCTTGCCTTACCTAAATGGAAGGGCAGTGCTTTAGGCATCCCTGCCTTAACCTTGTGCATGCAAATCAGGACAGACTGGAAACAAGCTCAGTAAGTCCTCAGAACAGACAGAGGACGTTAATGGTTACTTTCAGTAGTAGCAGTTGGGTTTTCATTGGCAAAAAAAATTGGAGCATGAAGTTTTCCACTCGTGCCTGGCTACAGAGGTGAAAACTTACTAGTTAAGTACTTCAACAAGAAGCATAGCAAAGTGCAAGTCCCCCTGTGGATGTGAGCCCACCTCTGCATGCAGTTCTCCTTGGCAATCACCAGGAAACAAAAGCATTAACTTTGTGGTACTCAGCCTGAGCTGGCTTCCAATTTGCAGCCCTGGATGTAATAGACAGAAAAAAAAAAAAATCTTTGTTTGGCCTTAAGTTTGAAATGAAAAGGAATGGGCAACTTCACCCTATTAAATTCTGTGGATACAACTAAAATCAAAACATGTTTGACAGGAACAATATATCACTAGCTGCTCTACCCCTCTTATCCCTGAGCTAACCACACGACAAGTAACCTTTCCTAAATTCCAGTCAAATGAGCTGAAGCCTTCCAAGCAGGAAGTACATATGCTTAGATACAAAATTCCTCTGGTCTTTTTCATTACTGACAAAGTTATTTCCTGAACAGAGAATGTGACTTACAGAAACAAGAACCACTCAGTACAAATTACATCCACCAACACTCTCCCTTGTATATGGGCATTTCCTTCACCTAACACATTATCAAAATCATACACATTTATCCTAATGCCAAATAAAACATTTATGGCACACATTTTTATAATAGCTTCCCAGATGATAGGAAAACACTTAAACCCAAATTGTTTGTTAAAATGCTTCATGTTAAACATGTATCATTCAAGCCAAAGCATTCTCAGATCTTTTCTCTCTTAATAGCTGTATTAACAACCAAAGTCAACAGTTTTAAAGGATATTTACCAGTAAAGTTCAAATCTGTTAATCACATTTTAGTAGCTACTCTGGAAATCCAAATCCCCAGACATCTTTGGAAATCTTATTCACAGAGTACCTTTAACATTCAGTACAGGCATTTACAAACACAACCCTGGAGTACTTTCAGTTGGAGATTGCCCTCACAAATGCGTCTGAAATGTTATGACTCTTTTTACTGACGTGCAACATTTTATCTACCACCATGCTGCAAAAAAAGCCCTTTGAGCAGTTACAGTCCTTTCTTCAGAATGATTCATTCACTTTAATTAAATGCCCTTGAAATATTATGGCTATGAACGTCATCAGATGCAGCCTTTGTTTGAAAATAGGATCAACAAGTACAGTAACAAAAGCAGAGGTAACTTTCTCAGCCCCAAGAAATGCAAGAACAAAGCCTGGAAGATTAATTTTCTTCTTTCAATAATGCTCAGTTCTACAAAACTGCCATTCTTTTACATTATAGCTCAAAAATGCAGTTCTTCAAAAATGCCTTTTAAAGAATTACCATCACTTTATTCAGAAGAGAACTACCAAGGAGCATCAAAACAAAAGCAAGAAGTGATAAACAAAAGAACAATTAACATAAGGATTGAGACATTATTTAAATATTTCTTTCATTGCTATGTCACCCCAGAATTCAATTTCTATCCTGGACTCTGCTTACATAGCTGAAGTGACTGATTCCTCTCACTGCCAGTCAAGACAAATCCAGACTTCAAAGATGCCTCTAAGACAGCAAGCATAAATCAACGTGACAGTCTTTAGAATCTGTTGTACACTATGGTTGACGTACCATTAAAACCAAGAAGAATATAGCAGAAATGGATCCTTTGTTACTAGGAAGGGAAAAGGCTTCTAATGTAGAGAAATGGTTGTTCTCAAGATCAGAGTATTTCCTATACTTGGCAAATTCTTAATTTCTATTTTAAAAGCCATATTTCTTTTTCCACAGGCCAAGAACCACCACCAAAAAAATTAGGGTAGGAAAAAACACAAAGACATGCATCAACTCAGGAGATACAATCTAACCTACCAGTAACTACAAAGAAAAGTCAGTTCACCCACTATGTCTGAAATTGCATTAGGACTATAATCTGTGAATTACAGGTCCATAAATTGTAAGATTTTGGCAGCATCCTCTTTAGAAGATTCCACAAAAATGTTACAAGCATTTTAGTCCAGTTTTCACAGGTTACATTCTAGCCTGTTTTGGATTTAATTCAGGGTCATAATTTTTCTTGCGGAGTTCCAAAAATAATGGTGTTTCTTGCTATCTGGCACCCTTTCAAAGCACAGACAGCAGTTCTTGCAGCCAATTTCATTTCCCCCTTGAGACACATATTTGCTTAGGTGATTCACAGTCATTCACAGAAAGATGATACCCATTTCAAAAGGGCTTCCTAACATTTAGTCTTGCTTTCTGTCCTCTCAGGTTCCATACCCTACACAGAAGTGGAAAACTTCACACTTCCAGATTCTTGCTGAAGAAAGCCTAACTACTGCATCTGAAAGTTATCTTTAATGTTCTGTCTATTCCAAGGATTTAGCGAGTTTGTTTGATTCTGTTCTGACTTATAGACAGGAGACTAAGGAATACTCCAAGCACCATACACAGCCTTGACCATCAACGCTAGATAAAATCTGCACTGGTTAAAAAGATACCATTGGATATTTCAGGACATGCAAAGAAGCGGTATTAATCTTGTTACAATTGTGCTACTCCCACTCTCATTTAACTGTGAACTTGCAAACTCTGAAAGAAATAAGCCTCAGTTTAGAGGCTTCAAGACTGTTCCCAATTCCCCCTGTTGGAGCTTAAGGCATAAGGTGAAATGTATGCTTCCCACAGATAACATGGCAGTGCAGAAGTGTTTAGGGTTTTTCAATAGGGTGATTTTCTGGATGTCTGCAAGATCAGAAAAATGCATGCCAGGAGCAATCCTGGCCTCGGGCAGGATGATGAGGCTTTTTCCAAACCTATCTTTTGATTGCATGAAAAGCAGACACACATGTAACTTCACAAGATCAACAACTCAATTAAAATAGGTTGCAATGTGTGCATAGAAATGTGGAAATAGGAAACCAAGAAGGATATTTGTTACAAGGATCTGAAATAGGCAGTTCCACAACTGAGTCATCTTTGCAGTGTGGCAAGTAACTGCAGCATTATTGTTTTTCTCAATTACTATAGACAAATGAAATAGCTCTCAGTGTACATAACCTTATCAGGATGAGAAGGATGGTGCTTCCTATCCAAGTCAGACAAGCCCATCTGAGAAATAAGCCAGCAACTATCTACACTTCCCCCCACCCGACCCTCTGCCCTCTCCACTTAACAGTCTAGAAACAGCCTAATCCACATGATGGTTAAATAGCTCTGGTGGGAGGCAGCAGTGCTAACAGTAATTTCTCCAAACATGTAAGAACAGAAACACCACTACCCTGCTTGGGCCCACTGTAACAGGTTTTCAGCATGTTGGTGCTTATTAGCTTTCTCTTCTTCAAGCAGGCAACACATTTTTGAAGGCCACAAAGTTTCTGTGAATGACAATGTCTCCATCAGAAGTCTGCTTTGGATATTTATCTTACTCTTGAAACACAAAATTTGGCACTACCTTTTTCATGAATAATTTTAAAATGGTGCAAGTATCAAAAATAGCTTGAGCATACACTTGCCTATAAAGTAATGCATAGAAATGAGGTAAAATGCAAAATGCTGCTTTGTCAATAGCCCATAGAGCTCAGGTACGTAATTAAACTGTGGAAGAGTTTTCCCAATTATGTATAATGCATAAAAACATACTAACTTTTCCTGTTCTCCCCTCCCTGCCAGCAGAAACTATTGTATAAAAAAAAAACTGTCATAAATGGAAACTGCCCAAGAAGCGTGTTCTCAAAAACTATGGCTTCCACCTACGAGCACATCTCAGATGAAACAGAGCACTGCAGTCCATAAGGCTATCCACTAAAGTTAAGACAAGAATGTTTAAAGGGAACAGGCTTTTACAACCCTGGCTACAGTCATTAAACTGGCTATGTCAAAAAGCTGGCTTCCATTTTCTTAATTAAAAGGAAAAAAAAAAAACATGCCTGAGCATGGATAGAAACAAACACACTCCCTCAACATAAACTGCATCCAAAGCATTTCTTCATTGTTTTGCATTGCTTGCTGTACTAAGATTTACATTCTTATTAGCTAGTTGTTTGGGTATTTGGGAATTCAAAGATGCAAACCACTGTAAAGCATCAAGTACTATTTTGCAAGACCTCCATAGCAGGGGCTTACCAGCAGGTGTAAAGCATCTAGAAAAAGGCTTTCTGAACACAAAAGAGGTGCACAGCACCTACTGCTCAGGCAGAAGCCCAGGTGGGAGCTCCTGTTCATCATCGTCAGGACAGAGAGGCTCCTTAGCTCTGATGAATAAGCACGAGCTATTTAAAAGTGGGACATACACTATTATAAACCTTCCTCTGGGAATTTAACTAGCAACAAGAGCTCACCCCAAAGCAGTCTAATACTTGAACCTCGTAGCTTTCACAGACCATGAGGCGTATGTCCTTTTCCACAGAAAGAAAAGTGTGCCTAAAAATGCAAAGGAGCCAAATAAGATACAGCTCCCGATGCTATTTACCACAACCATTCCACGTAGTGAAAACCTCACAAGTGAAACACAAAAGATCAAAGGGAAAAAAACAAAAACAAAACCACCAACCAACAAACAAAACCAAACAACAAGAGAAAAAAAAGGGAAAAGGCGCTGTCAGGCACTATGAGGGATAAGCACCACCGAGCTCTATCCGGGGACAGCCCGGGGCTCTCCCCACACAGCCGGCGGAAACGCCCCGCAGGCCCGCACCGCCGGCCCTTGACCGGGGTCCCTGCGCTGCTCCGAGCCCTCCCTGCATGAACAGGACAGGCCCATGTCGGCTCCTCCTCCCGGGTCTTTACCGTAGGAGCGGCTACGGCAGCTCCGCGGGCCCAAAGCCTTCCCGCGCGTGGCCGCGGAGCACCGAGCGCGGCGGTGCCCCGTGAGCGCGGCGCCCTGATTGGCTCTCAGCAGGCGGGCCGTGCTGTAAAGCAGCACACGATTGGCGGGCGGGCGGCCGCTGCCTGGCTTTGTACACACGCCGGCCCGCTCGGCCCTTTAACAATGGGCGAGGCAGGCGGTGCCTCGTGATGGCGGGGGAGCCCTCGGGACTCCGCGCCGCGCTGAGGTGCCCTGGCCCCGCCGCGGCCGTCAGCCCCGCCGCTGCGTAGGGTGAGTCGTGGCTTCAGCAGAGGAAGCGCTGCCGAGCTTCGCCGGGGCACGACCGTTCTCCTTTGGGGCAGCCGCCCGGTCCGCGCCCCCTTCGCTCGGCCGTGCGCCTCAGAGGGAGGGGGCGGCTTAACGAGCCTCACTTGTGCCCCGCATGGCGGACAGCTGGGCTGCGGGGCCGGGGGCGCCCCGCGGCGAGGCCGGCAGCTGATCGCGGTTAACTGGGGGCGAGCGGGGAAAGGGCGAGGGTGGCGTTGCCCGTCCCGTTCTGTCCCCCACGCTCAGTGGGCGCTGCTTCTCCCCTTTGCCCAGGCCCCGGCCGCCGCGCCGCGCCGCCGATGGAGCTGGAGGCTCAGTGGTGGACAGGACAGCTGGCTGCCGACATCCACCAGGCGCTTCGCTACAAGGTAGCCCGGCGCGGCTGTGATTCGGTGGGGGAGGAGGGTCTGAGCGGGGGAGCCTGGGGGACGGCGGGGGACGGCTGCCTCGGAACCTTTGTGAAGGCTCAAACAATCGGAGCCGGCCCCGCGGCTTGGAAGCGGCGCGGAAAGAGTTGAGGCGGCCGGGCTTCGGTGGAGTTCGCTTTATTCTCAGTTAAGGCTCGGGCTGTTTGTCCTCGGGCTTGACAGTTTCTGTGAGTGCCCGGACTCCTCTCTGCAATTAAAAAAGCACAGGGATCACGGGGAGCTTAGTTCTGTCTGGATGTGGAAGTGGGTCTGAATTTAAGTTCTGCGGAAAGCGTTATGATGCTGTTGGAACAAAAAACCTCCAAAAGCCGACCAAGCAAATACTAGGTGCAGAAAGAGTACAGAGTTTAGGTAATGCTGCGTTGAGGTTACTTCAGCTAACTCAAAGTTGCTCTTTGGGGCTGCTTTCTTAAGAAAATACTTATTATGCCCAGAGCTGAAAAACAGTTTACAGCGGCTGAACCTACTAAAAATGCGCTTTTGCTGCCTGATAGTGCTTGGTGAGCGGATTGTCTTTCTTTCATGTGTGACTTTCATGAAGTAGGGGTGGTGGGACGTGAGGACAGGATAATTTATTTGCTACCAAATTTACTGTTATTAAAGCATTGTAAAAAGATACATTCTAAAGCTTAATAGCTATTGGGGGGTTGTTGTGGGTTGTTTTTTCTTTTTTGTTTTGGGGAGGTTGTTAGGTTTAGGGGGTTTCTTCAGTAGCATGTTTCAGATCTTTGACCTTAAGACTAAAAGTTTGGGCAACTCCTTTCCAACTGAATGTTGTCAGGCAATCCTGCTGAAAATGTAATTGTACTCAAAATGCTACTTACACGCACATAAATTTGTTAATGACAACAAAGTATAGCACTGCTGTGTACAAGAGGAGGTACTAGGCAGGAGCTTGGGGAACGTTCTTCCTACTAGTTGTTATTTTGTATTCAAAATAGATCATGTCACAGACTTTTCTCATCTGTGGTGTTGGTAGGGCTTTTGTTTTGTGGGGTCTCCCCTCAAATCTGAGACAGCATGAGGTTTATTACACTTAACTAAATGTCCGAGAGCACAATGTAATCGGTGTCAATGCAACATCAATCAGATCAGATTAACTCGGGGTTTAACCATGCATGCTGCAAATGTTGATACAGTTCCTCTTCCTGAGATTGCTGCCTTCAGCGGCCTGTTAGTGCCCTTCTCCTGGAGGCACCTGCAGAGATCCGGTAGCATTAGAACATGCAAACGCTTCAGTACAAAGTCTGATCGCTCAAGTTGAGCTGTAGTGCGAGGGGGTTGAGTTAGCTATTGGACTTTGCATTGGAGCAGCTGAGTACTCACCTTGCTGTTTCCCTGTTGGGAGGTACAGCCTCTGCAGTAGAGATAATACAACAGAAAAGGTAAAAGCTAGTCACTTGAGCCATTTTCCCAACGGAAAGATGTTAAATTTTAAATTAGTATTATACTGCTATGCAGAACCAAATTATTTATTAGTTCTGTTATATAACAGATTTTGTTTTGTGAAAAGAAATGCTGAAATGATGGGAACAGAAAGAAGAAGGGAGAAATTTGAAAGTTCCATTAAAAGTTTGAGACTACCAGCTATATTAATCTGATACCAATTCAAACTAAATAATGGTTTTAACAAAATTGCATGCTGCTGTCCATCTAGGAGCTGAAGCTGCCCTCTTACAAAGGACAATCTCCCCAGTTACATCTGAGAAGATACTTTGCAGATCTGATTGCCATTGTGAGCAATCGGTTCAGACTTTGTCCTGCTGCACGACATCTAGCTGTGTATCTGTTGGACCTCTTTATGGATCGTTATGACATATCCATACAGCAGCTGCATGTGGTTGCACTTTCCTGTTTACTTTTAGCAAGTAAGTATGTAGCACCAAAGTTTAACTAGAGCAATATAGGTTCTGCTGCCAAATACAAGGTGTGTCTTGATGGGATATAGCAGATAGGGAAACAAAGGAGTTATAAAAGAGAGGAATATTAGTGTATATCAGTTTGGCCCAATTGGTAGAGCCTTTATACTCTTGTTTTGAGTTCTGTTGGCACCTGTTGAAACTGATAAGACAAAAACCAAACTGACATGAAACTAATATTTGTGCTTGGAAACAAATTGTTCTAGGGTGAACTTTTAGAGCTGTATTGTAGGAATAGAAAGACTGTCTTTCTGAGGACATCTTAAAGCAGGTAGATCCAGTGCTGGAAATAAGAAATTTGCATAAATGAGATAAACCGTATGTTGACTGCATTGCACCCTGCTGATAGTTACGTATGGTTCTGGAACACTTCAGATTTCATAAATTGCAATGTCCTTTACGCAAGCTAAGGCTAACATAAACCCCGTATTGTCACATACAAAATGTAACACTGGTGAAATATGAAAGTGAATGTACAGTACTCTGAAGACAGAATTAATTACAAGCACTCATTATGAGCTTTGCTGCTTATATTGACCTCAGCTAGATTCTTGTGGTTTGTATCCATCTTTTGACATCTGTAGCCCCCTTCTAGATGTCCCTAAAGAAATACGGGTACAGTTTGCTGGGATACCTGCTGCATTTATTCTTAAACCAGCAGATTCAGGTAATCGGATTCTGGCAGCAGAACTAACTGTTGGTTCAGTTTCTACTGATCTATTTCCCTGAATATTTTCATTTTCTCAAATGAAATACATGGCATCATAGCTCAATGCCCTCTCTGCTAGAAAATTAGAGCACTGAGGTGTTGGCTGTTTTTGCTATACTACTGCTTCCTTTCATTGCATCCCCCTGTCTCCCACCAATACAGCCATTTAGCAGAAGAGTTGAACACGAAAAGGGTTATTTCAGATTCTTCTGAGGGTAAACTTTGACTGGATGCCACTAGCCAGCAATCTTTTCTTGGCAAAGAATGAGGTGCTGAGTATGAAAACCTTGCCTCAGAAACCAGTGTAATCCATTTAGGAAAATGGATTTACTTTGAACTAATGCCAGACTTTCAAATGAAATTCATGTTGTGAAGAGAATTATAACTTAAAAAAAGTCACCTCTGCCATCTTTCATGACAAGCTGCAAGTAGAGCTCCAAAAGCCTAGAGTACTTGCTCTTCCGAGCAGCAGTGTGTGGTTTCAGAAAGCACAAACGAGAATGCTATTTTAAACTTTTGCCCTGTGTGGCTTTAACAAGCAATTTAATCAGTGATGCAATATTTTAGACAGATCACACTATGATGTATCTGATAAGGTTACAGAAGTAGTAAGAGAAATTATGATGTGACTCTTAAAGCTTTTATTTCTGTTAATTACTAGAGTATGGGAAACAAAAACAGACTGGGACTGGTATTGGATTAAGTCCTATATAAGTACTTTGAGTGTTGGGGGAAGGAGAAAAATGTTCAGTCCTGCAAAACTCCCTAAAAATGTGCATTTACAACATATCATGTAGTAGTGAATAGAGAGTGTAAGATGGAAAGAATTTGCAATGAAACTGAAATAGCACAACCATATGGCAAACTGTATGGAAATATGACACTTGTTTCTCTTATTAATGGGTTTTCTACATACACAATTTTGCTTCAGGCTAAAACCATACAGGCCTGACAAGTTAAAGTCCAAGGAAAGCTGAAGCTGCTAGCATCATTAAAGTTGAAACAGTGTATATAGCAGTGTGGAGTTTCACCTGTACATTGCTGAAATCCACTTGTTTGAAGGGCAGGAGCAGCTTACAAGCTATCAAATCTAAAATGATACCTACCGTCACAGACATTAAAAGCAACCACGTTAGCTAGGGCTCTAGCTGAACTCTGAGTTTTAGAAACAAAAAGGGGAGGGGGGGGGGAGGGTGATGAAAGCCAAATGTGGTGTTTTGTATGCCAAGTCACATCACTCTGTTATTTCATTGATGATGGGGACATACAAAATAATTTGGTGACCAAAACTTGCATATGCAGTACTTCACAACCAACTTCTGTGTGCCAGGGTGGGAAAACCAACAGGAAGTATGCACTGCACAATATCCTACGCAGTGTTTGACAGCTCTTTATGGTACATACCCCTTTTTGTCTCTGATGACATCTTCCATTTGAGCTTTGCATCTGCAGCAAAATCTCAAGCTTGTTTGACATTGAATTGAAATATGACCAATGCAGACATTAGATACAAGCTGTTTTGTGTTTACTTGTGCTGAAACTTAACTTTCTTCCTCTTTTTATTCACCACAAGGTAAATTTGAAGAAAAGGAAGACAGTGTTCCCAAACTTGAACAGCTGAACAGCTTGGGATGTATGACTAACATGAATTTGGTACTAACAAAACAGAATTTACTTCATATGGAGTTGTTGTTGCTAGAAACATTTCAGTGGAATTTGTGTCTCCCAACTGCTGCTCATTTCATCGACTATTACCTTTCTGTTGCTGTCCATGAGACTGATCTTCATGATGGCTGGCCAATGGTTTGCTTAGAGAAGACTAAGTTATATATGGCAAAATATGCTGATTACTTTCTGGAAGTATCACTGCAAGGTGAGTTATGTATTCCAGGTAATGACTCCTCTGTTGCATTGATAAAGATTAATTTAAGTTGGACATTCTCTTTCTTATTCATTTCTTCTAGATCATGCATTTTTAAATTATGCTCCTTCTCTAGTTGCTACTGCATGTGTAGCTTCTTCAAGGATTATCTTGCGTCTCTCACCAACGTGGCCTACCCGACTGCATCATCTTACTGCATACTCCTGGGATTTTCTAGTGCCATGTATTGAACGACTATTAATGTAAGTTAACAGCACCTTTTTTTTTTTTTTAAGCCCATTTCTGTATCTGTTGGTACGCTTGCTGGCTGTTAGCTCTCAAAGTAAATTTCTTCTTTTAATTTCAGTTTTTCTATTCTAAAAGTACTTGCGTATTAGGTAATATAGTTAAGTAACAACTGTTTTGTCCTTTCCAGAAAAGAAAATCTTATCAGATCTAGCCACTTTCCTGTTCTTTCAACAAACAAACCTCAGCCTTGCATTTCTACTGAGCATCTTCTGGCATGCTTTGAGAATCTGTTAAATAGCTTGTTCCGAATCTGTATAGTCTGCTCAGAGAGCAAAAAGAGAGTGAAGAGTACTGAAGGCATAGGAGCCTTCTACTTGCTCTGAAGTCTCTATCCCTTGGAAGTTCAAGGAATGCTCTAAACAGATTGTGCAGACTGAGTGGCCAACTTTGGGAAGAGGAAATGGCCAGGAAGTTTTATTTAATGTTGCAGTATCCGTTTTTGCACTACAGTGGAGAAATACAGCTGACATGAGACAAAAATGCCAACAAATGCCAAAGCGAATCTTACTGAGGAGGGTTGTTATACAATAAATTCTTTTATTCTAACCCTTAAGATCAAAACCTGTGCCCACCATAACTGCTTTCCTCCTACAGAAGTCTTATTTTGCCCAGATTTAAGCATAGTTGTATTCTGTAGGAACACAGGAACAGCTGTATCTGGAAGAAATGCATATTCGTTATAAGTGTGACATTGGTTTTGCTTCACTGTGTGTCATGAAAGGATTAATACCTAAAGCATGTGAGTGCTATTGTAGAATTCTCAGTATTGCTGTGGAACATTTGTGGGGTGTGAGAAAGGTGAAGTGTTTAGGTTATCTTTGCAGTGCACCATAAAAAGCAGTCTTTCAGGAAAATCTATTGAGGGGTTGAACCTCAGCTGTCTTAAAGAGATCTGCCCTGTTTAGTACAAAAAAACCTCAGATGATTTTAGGCCTGACTGAAGTATGTAGGTGGCACCTGATTAATCTCAGCATAAGAGCAAGAGAAAGAGTACAGCTAAATACATTTCAAACAGGTGTAAATCAAAGGGAATTCAGGTGAGCTAAACTGCCTAATTGAATGTGCTCAGTAGGCTAGAAAAAAGGTGAGAGGAAGATAAAAAAAGGCATTTCCACTCCCTTGAACAGAATCTAATATTAATATACATATGATCTTTAAATACTGTAATGTACATCTTTAAGAACCCTCTGATGTAATGTCTTTAAAAACCTTATATTCTCTTACCCAATTTAAATGTGGTTAGAAGCAGCAAGTAAGTTTTAATTTCAGGTTCTGGTAATCTGGTACTTTATTGTGGTATGAGTACATTATATTACACTATTAATTTTAGATATTTCTATATTATTGTACCTGCTGTTTATTTGCATTTTGTATTGCTGTGCAATGGAGTGAAATGCTGAAAAGAAAGTGTATTCTAAAGAAACAGATTTTAAAATCACAGATGATTTGAAGGGTAGGCTAAAATTATTTTTTTCTTTTTTTTAAGCTTTGGAAGCTTTCAGATAGAGAAATCTAAAAATTGTGCAGTTTCAATGTTAACCTAGAAGAGTCTAAATTGTTTTAATATCTATTTTCATGTATTCTGTCTTCTCAATTTTAGTGCGCATGATAATGATGTGAAGGAAGCAAACAAGCAAAAAGGACAACATGCTCAGTCTGCCCAACACACTGTATTTCAGACCCCAGCTCCAACTCCCCAGCAGGCTAATGCTCAACAGCACATACCGCAGTATCTCCAAGCTCATCAGTCTTCATTACAGTATCACCATCAGACATCACAGCAGCAAAACTGTCAACAGATATTATCATCTAATCATACAGCATCTTACCCACTTCAGACTTGCCCTGCTGCCTTACAGCCTAGTGTTCAGGCTCGAGGTCATGCACAGACTAGTGCTGCAATGTCACTCGCAGCTCCGCTAGAAGTGAAGCCATGTATAAGTGTCTCCTACAACCGGAGTTATCAAGTGAATGGACGATATTCCTGTATTACTCCCTGCTTTGAGAGGTGATAAGTACAGAACGGTTTTGTGCTTGTTTGGGGTGGGAAGTTGTGTTGAGGGGAATTGTTTTGGGTTGGGTTTTGGTTTGGGTTTTTTTTTTGTTTTTTTTTTTTGTTAACCCTCAAATAAGTTTGAGGGCAACAAATCAAATAAAAGAGTGTCTTTCCAGGAAAAAAGGCAACTGGATTGGCAAGCAGTACCATAGGTCAAATACAGTCTTCCAACAAGCACACAGAACACCCTCCAGAAAGAATGTGTATACCTGGGGGTAATAAGTTCTTACTCCAGCACTTGAAATACTCAGTGCTTCTAACGCACATCTTTGAAATACTAGTCAAAAACAGCTGTGGATTAACTACAGACTTACCTTTTAATGAAGGAGATATGCAGTATTATTTTGAAGACATTTATGTAATACCACCATACAGTATTAACACTTAGTTTAAATTTACTGAAACTTCAGAATCCATTGAATACCGGGTTCCTCTAGATACATGGGAACCGCAGGAAGAAACAAATCTCATCTGGCTAACTCCATACTCTTGCCCCTTTTTCAGCATATGTGTTGGATATTTGATTTAGGCTAAGGCATTTGAGATAACTGGTATTTTGGCTAGTTCTTAAGTTTTGTACCTCACAGGATAGACACTATGTTTTTTGTTTCTTTTATTTTCCCTGTTCCTTTTTAAGTTTAAAGTAACTCTTTCATACTAACTCAGGGAATTTTCTATTCATTACTCTGTGCTGCTGGTTTGTACACTTAATTGGGTATAACTTGAAGGGAGAAAAGTAAAGAGGGAAGAGACTATAGCAGGTGGAGTGGCTTTTCTTCAGGGCATCTATATGTAGGAGTACCAAAGGGATATGTTAGTATTCACAGAATGTATATGTGAGCCTACTGCCCAGTAGTGTGCTATTGAGTAACTGAAGAAAAGAGTTTCAGCTAAACTTGTACTGTACCAGAGCTACTACAGTGGCTGCGATTCCTCTGTGTATACATAAACACACGTGTATTATTAATCAACAGAGAGCATCCTCTGGTTGTACTGACAGTATCACTTGTACAAGAAAAGTACAGTTAAATGTACTTTCAGGCTTCTAGCGGAGGAAAATTCTCAGGTAATAGTGGGGCAACTTTTTCTTCTACTATTTTGGAGTTCTAGGAGAAAATGCAGAGATTTACTCTTCTGAATGGGTGGATCAAAAATATATTGCAGAGTGAACTGCTTTATCACAATTAAGGTGCTAATTATGTAACTTTATGGAATCACACTATCTCCCGTGGAGTGGATAGTCAGAGGGTAGAAAGCTTCACTTATCCAACTGTTGGATGAAAATGATGATACTAATGGAGGGATTTTTTTTTTTAATTTCTTTAAACACAAGAAGATACCTGACTTTCTCCTATGGTAGAAGATGGGGAGAGAGGGGTATGGGTGGCAGGATTCTTACTCCTTTAAAATACCTTTATAGTTTGTGGACTTGAGGCTTTTTTGTTTATTCTTTTATCCCCATCTTCTGGCCTGTTTTAGCGGCAGCACTTAAAACTGTGTACCATCTAATGACCCTGAAGTACTGTGAATCTTAGAGACTGTTTTGAAAGCAGAGGCAATTAAAATAACATTATCATTATTTATCACAGAAGAAGGGCCTTACCATAATGTTCAGAGTGGAGGGAAGATAGCTGTGTTCATTCTTTCCTGGGCTGAATGATAACATGCTACAAAAACCTGTATATTGTGGAGGAGAAGAAATCCTGTTTCTCTTGGTTTGTTTTGGTTTGTTCAGGCTTTTTTGCAGAAATCCTGATTTTTGTGGGGGGCTTTTGTAGCATGTATGTGCAAGTCAGGAGGGTGAATGAAAGAGATGGTCCTCTGCGTTATGTTACAGAATCAACTTTGAAATAGGCATAGTGGGGTCAATTCTTAAATAAAGTGCAAGTTGGTTTGGTTGTGGTGGTTTTGATTTTGTTTTGTTTTTCTCTCCTCTCCATCTTTTAACGAATATTTGCCTATGTCTGAGAGTGGTGTTAAGTAGAGACCTACCACCTCATAAGATGCCATGTTTTTTATTCAGCATTGTTACCCATTTAAGAGGGAAATGGACTTCTTTCTCCTGGTTCATTTTGTTGCAATGCTATATCCAAGTCCTCAGTGCTCTAACTACCTCTGATGCTATGAATGTACAGTCTTGTAATAGACCACAACTTGAAATAACAGCAGATGCCTGTAGCAATCTTTTCTGTAAAATCTTTAAATCAGCTAACTTGTCATCTTTATTTGTGACACAGCAGTATAGACTCTTTTTTTTTTTTGAGTATTAGTGAGTTTATCCCGTAGGCATTTGATATTTAAAAATTTAACTAATACTTAACACTGGAATTATAATGGGCGGGGATGTATTCAGTTAGTTAATACTGCAAATTTACATTTAATAGTGTATTTTTTATTTGATTATTTTAAGACACTAGGTCAACTGTAAAAAGATCCACTACATGCTGTTTGGTTTTAATTTATTACTTAGTCTTTTTTATGACACTACAGCTGCATAATATCTACAGAGAAAATATACACTGAACAGTTTCACTATATTATTTAAAAGGGCTTTATCAGCGTGTTTAAAAATACGCTGTTCTTACTGTTAGAACCAAAACGTATTTTTTATGGCATAAATAAGAATGGTGCTCCTTAATGCAAAATGTCCAACCAATGGAATCTCTGTGAGTGCTATGCATTCGACTTATTTTTTAAAATAAAACTAGTTTTGAGTAAGAAGTCTTGACTGCATGTTATGCTTTCAGAGGTGGGTGTGTTAAAGTATGTAAACTGACCCTAATCTGTCTTGCATCATCCCTGTGTATGGGCTGAAGAGGTAAGAATTTTCTTCTGTCTCTGCACCTTTTGTGACGCTACAATAAGCTTCAGGAACACCCTGACTTCACAATTAAAAACAAAACACAAAAAAAAAAAAAAAAACAAAAAAAAAACAAAACAACAAACCCAACAGGAAGGAAATGATGCAGGAAGGGCTTTAAAACTAATTGCACCCACAGCACATGCTAGACATTGTACACTTCAACAGTAAGTCTAGTGCACATCTGTAACAAAGAATCAAGAACAAAAGAACTGCAGTAGTTCAAGATCAAGGGCACAAATTCATCTTGTTCTCATTAAAAACCAAAAAAAAAAGTAGTGATACTGGGAATCCCAGAAACCATTAAGAAATGTGGGACTAGCCTTTTATCAAGAGCTGCAACCACTGAGGGTATTTACAATAGTTGTGCATATTCTGTCATGCTGAAGGCAGCATAAAATTGTGATGCATCCTAGCAGAAGTAGTTTCAGTTGCTTACAGCTTCTGATAACAGCTCCTTAGTAAAGAAATGTAGTTCTTCCTAATAATGTGCATATAGTAAAGAAACGTAGTTCTTCCTAATAACGTGCATATTTCTCATTTGTTACGAGGTTGTGCAATTATGGCTAGAGCTCCAAAAATTACTGTAGGTTACATAGAATTTAATTCCTCTAAAAATATTAGAAAATGGAGTTGAGATCTGTTATCTTGCAGCAATCCATTTTAGAATAAACTCATTGTGAAAAGCCTGTAGATGGCCTAGAAACAGGAGAGCAAGCTCTGCTCTGTCCCACTAAGGAACAAGGGCAATGTACCAGAAAAATGGTGGCATGCATACTGTATTGCACTTTGGATCTGGGAAGTTTTGTCCCACCCTCAGGCCAGCAAATATCAAGTCTGTCTAGACTGTCTCTGAAATCTCGATTTCTTATATCAATCTTTTTTACTGTAATTACAGAATAGGAACTACACCTGGCCTTGATGAGTCTCTGGCAACTACAGTTTGCCAGCTACTTTTTCACTTCAATATTTCAGTACAAGTCTCTGCTTCGGATTTTAAGGTGCAAGTCTGAGGCTTTTTGTGTTTGTACATAAAGCTTTTCTTATCATCTCTGCTTTCCATGACCCAGGTTCATTATCTACATTAAATATGAGGATATTTATACTCTTCCTGCATTGCAAATTTAGTTTAAAAAAATAAAATTTAAAGTTAACATTTTAGTTACTGACACATCACCAAAAATAGAGACTTTCTGCAACTGTAATATTGCTGTTAACAATATAAAAGCCAGAAAGTAATGTAGCCATCCTCCTTTAATAAATTATTACCTCTACATTCTGGATGTTCACAGGAAGTGAAGTCTCTTGAGTAGATAAGGCCGTATCTGGCTGAACAGGAGTGCAGTTAGTCTTACTATATCACAAGGCTGTCAACAGCAATTTTTCTAAAATGCCAAGTAAAGCAGCAATATCAAAATACAGTTATTTTTAGTTCCCATTACAATGACATAAGTTGTGGCACAAGCACATGCATTCATGAAGTTTACATTACATATTTTGCTTTGTCCCTGAAATTAAATGTTATGCAAAAAAATGTCTATAACTTCAATAAGCAAGACATGCATTCTGACAAAGGAAAGCATTTCCTACTAAACATTAAATAAAACCAGAAACCCCAACCAACTTATAACTGAATAATTAAACAGTAACTGTATATAAGGTAGCTCCAGATTTCAATACTTTCAGTGCAAAAAAGGATGTGGGCTTCTGCTGCCAGAAAAATGGAGATTTAAGTAAGACTTACAGGTGTTAAAACTGCAAACCTAAGATTAAGGATATAATTTCATATTCATCACCACAAGTCAGTTAAATCACCATACCTATTAGCTGGCATATACACCTCAAAGCTATTCAGAAATACTTGCTTTTCTTTGAACATTTGAATTGCCTGAAACAGCAGAAGGAAAAAAAAAAACTAATTCCACAGAATAACCCACTAAAGTTCTCAAAGTATTCATTTTCCATATTCTATACATCATTTATAAGACCACTCTAAGGCTACATATCGTCAGATATTTTTGTGCTAGTCAACCATTAACTACTAAATTTTCATCTACTATAATGACAATTTATAATTTATTCTGCAGATAACAAAATCTTCTTGTAACAACATTATACACATTTCTTGTACTGAAAAGATGTGCTATAACCTCACTGTGTTTTGCAACCAAAAAGCTTCATTTCCTAGTTTTCATTCCTTATCTAGATGATGTAGATCCCTTCCAAATGAAATACTCTAGTGTTACATAGCTTTATCAGTAACTACTCCCTAGTTAAAACATTTTAATATATATAAAAGATGCTCTAGTATATGTGCAATGCCTTTCATGGACTCAATCAGTTTCTCTGGTAACCAAGCTTCTGCCAAGAATTATTTTCTGCTTAAACACCTTCTTTTATGCACAGAATTATTTTCTGCTTAAACACCTTCTTTTATGCACCTTCAGGTATATAGGTATCCTTATCAATATTAAGAAAACAAAGATATGCAAAGCATTACCTAGAAATTTACAGAAAATCAGACAACAGAATAAAAATTATTGTATGGGTATTGACACATTGGTGCAGACGAATGGATGTTCCAACACTGAAGCCCAAAGACTTACCCTCCTTGCAGTTTGACCTACAGATTGGGACTCCCACAGCACAAGAAGTAGGCAAACTGAATCCACCTACTGACAGACTTTCTCAAATGGTATTCTGCTTCACCCTTTTGTACAGAGGTCAACTATAAGCATACTTGCATTCCAATCACCTATCAACTGTTACTTACAGAAGAGTTTTGTAGTTGGCTTGTTTTTAAAACACTGGCAACCATAATGTTTTGCTAAGTGTTGCAATATATTCAGATGTGTAGATTTTGCAAGAGGGTAAATGGCACTCCAGATAGTATCACTGCAGATCTTCAAAGATGGCAAAATTGTTCAGTAATGCCACAGAGACTGACTTTCCAGAGAAAGTGCCTGTATTTTGAAGAGCAGTTTTATGCTTCTGGACTTGCATCATAACTCCATGCTCATATCTTATCTTAGTGCTTGTTCACTATGGTGGAATAAGGACAATCTCCAAAGACTTGGATATTCCATACCCCTCTAGCAGAGATTATGAATACCTAGAAGACTATCCTCATTGGCAGATGAAGGAATGGGTGTGTAGCCATGCACCCAAAAGCCTGCTGAATGACAGATGTGAAAATAGGATAAGATCCTACTAGGAAACATGTTTCTCTGCCAGTCCTTACCAGGCTTCTACACTTATGTTCAGATTGTGTGCTCTAAAGAAATCCTCCCTCAACACTGAGATCATTGTAAGTCTGTTTTGAGAATTTCTGGTAAAGCCTCCTCAGACTTAGGAGAACCAGCCGGTAAAAAGGTAACAAGCATGCAGCACTACACCTAGGAAAAACCACAAAGGCTACATCAAGAATTTCCTCCACTTCCTTGATCAATTAGATTGTGAGAATTACAAAAGCAGCTTGGAAGCACTTTTATCACCACTTTCACTTTGAGAATGAAGCCTGTTTGTTTCCATAAGCCATTCCCTGTTTACATATTTGTGTTTATGCTTACTTTAGTACATGCACTTTTTTATATTTAACAAGAAAACATTCTTATCTACCCATTGGTTTGACTCCACGGTCACACACTGTCTCCATTGACAAAGCAGTCAACATTCTTAAGGGGGTAAAAATGTACTGAACTGTTTATAACATATTTCCTTGCAATACAGTCCCGATTAAGAGATTCCAAAAGAATTTTTCCAGAATTAGGCAAATCCCACTTTCCCCCCCTATATCTACACAATTCAGCAATGATGTATGTTTCCAGAGGAAAAGAAAGTAAAAAGGCTATTTTCTTACATACTTGCAGTAAGACATAGATTTTAAAGCAGTGCTTTCTTTTATGGCCTTTTACAAATTGTTCTCTGTCCTTTGAGACAGGGTGAGGGACAACTCTGAACAGATCAAAGCGTTTCATAAGTAAAAAGCACAATTAAGTACAAATTACAACTATATCATAAATACTACCGTATGTTGGGAAAGTGTGATTAAAGGCATTAAAGGCACCAACTTCCACAACTATTTAATTTTACCTCACATACAATTGTTGTGACTATGCTGACAAACTGGAAAAGAAAATGGTGTTGCTTAAAGAAGAACAGAGTGAGAGCAAACAGCAGAAGGGGACAAAATAATAGGACAGACAGGGTAAAATCTGTGTTCTTGGCATGCTCCCTGTTATTAGGAAAACCCAGGAACATTTAGTGGAACTGAAAGGCAATGTATTTAAATACAAAATTAACTAGAACAAATTATCACAGCTTTCAATGAGGGCAAGAGCTTAGCAGAATTTTCAAGAGATTAAGCATTTATGTAGCTAATGAAATTATTCAAGGTTTAAGCCAAATACTAATGGTGGTAAGGAAGCAATATCTCTTAATGCAAATTAGTCATTGAATGTCTATGGCAGGATTTCTTGCACCTTCCACTTAGCAGATCTGCCTAAATGCAGAAAGCAGAGGACTTTCCTAGACTTGATACAATAAACCAGTTACTTTTTAATAAATTTTCACTGTAACAGATGCATACCTGATGTGCTAAGCACTTTACATGCTCTATGCTTTTCTTAGGCACAAAAGTAAAAACATGAACATTTAGTGAATTAAAGAATTGCTTTGAAAACAGACATTCCTGAACACACCTGGGTTTTTTTCCCCCAAATACAGAAAGTGTTTACACAAGAGTACTGCATGTTGTTCCTATTTCACACAGCCAAACTGATGTAATACTACATGCATAAGGAATAAACTGTTTACCAGAAATTCTGTCCCCTCTCTGTAACATTCTTTCTCTCCTAGATACAATATACTGTGTTTTTAACAGAATCTCTTTCTTCCTCTGCCCCATGCACTTCCTGTAGAGCTCTTTGAGGAAATTGTTGCTAGAGTTTGCATAATTCAGCTCGAAAACTCTCCTGGAACTGCATTATTATATGGTTATTTCCATATACAGGTTTGACTATCAGAGCAAATCATACACTGTGTATTTAGCTAGCAATGAAGGATTTTACTTTTTTCCTCTCTGTAAATAATTACTTTGCAAGAATTTAAATGAACTTAAAAAAGATAGTTTCAGTAATCTCCCACCTCATTTACATTTGTTATTTATTATGCAATTTTTACTTCTTACATCCTCTGAATATCAGCATAATTTTCATCCAGTGGTTTTGATCCATAAGGTATTAAAGATATAAGTCAAAAAAATCCTTGGAAGGCAGACACAGGGACAGTGAGAATGAAGACCATAGGCCCACTGTAGGAGAGGATCAGGTTTGAGACCATCTTAGGAACCTGAACGTACTCAAGTCCATGGGACCTGAAGAAATTAATCTGCAGGTCCTAATGGAGCTGGCAGATGAAGATGCTGAGGCACTGTCCATCATATTTGAAAAATCATGGCAGACAGGTGAAGCTCCCAATGACTGGAAAAAGGGAAATATAACCCCATTTTCATGAAGGGGAAAATGGATGAGCTGGGAAACTACAGACCAGTCAGCCTCATCTCTGTGCCTGGAGTGTCCATCTTGGAGCAGATTCTCCTGGAAAGCATGCTAAGGCACACAAAAAACAACAAGGTGCTTAGTGACATCCAGCATGGCTTCACTAAGGAGAAATCCTGCCTGACCAATCTGGTGACCTTCTATGATGGGGCTACAGAAGTGATGGACACGGGTAGAGCAGTTGATGTCATCTACCTGGACTTGTGCAAAGCATTTGACACTTTCCCACATGACATCCTTGTCTCTAAGTTGGAGAGACATCAATTTGATAGGTGGAGCACTCAGTGGATAAAGAACTGGCTGGATAGCTGCACGCCAAGAGTTGTGCTCAATGGCTCAATGTTCATCTGGAGACCATTAACAAGTGGTGTCCCTCAGGGATCAGTGTCGGGACTGGTCTCATTCAGCATCTTTGTTGGTGACATGGACAGTGGGATTCAGCGCGCCCTCAGCAAGTTTGCCAATGACACCAAGCTGTGTAGTTCAGTTGATACATTGGAGGGAAGGAATGCCATCCAGAGGGACCTTGACACGCTTGTGAGGTGGGCTGATGCCAAC
>JASSUY010031287.1:0-22283 GCA_032466535.1 Forpus xanthops | reverse complement strand
GCAGCGCCCGCCCGGCCCCGGCCCCGGCCCTGGCCCCGCCATGGGGACGCGCTGAGCACCGGAGCGGCGACCCGGCAGCGCGGGATCCGGTGCTCCGCACCCCGGGAACTCGGCGCCTCTGTACCCCGGCTCCTCAATCACCCCGTGCTCCTCATCCCAGGACCTCGGCTCTGCTCCATCCCGGCTCCTCAGTAGCTCTGGCTCTCCGGGAACTCACCTCCACAGGATCCCGGCTCCCGGGATAACCTCGTGCTCCGGCATCCCTTGAACTCAGCTCCGCTGCATCCCGGAGTCCCGGTAACCCCGCATTCCGGCATCCCAGGAACTCGGCGCCGCTGCACCCCGGCTCGACTGAACTCCCGGTAATCCGGTGCTCCGGGAACTCACTTCCAGAGCATCCCGGGTAACCCCGTGCTCCAGCGCTCCGGGACTCGGCTCTGCTGAGCCTGGCTCCTCAATAGCCCCGTACTCCTGCTCCTTGGGAATTCGTACCACATCTCCCCAGCTTTCCGGTAACTCCCGGTATCCCAGCACCGAGTATACCTCAGCTCCCGGGCTTCACCCTGAGCCCTCTTCCCTGGGCTCCCCCTGACTTTGCATCCCCACCCTGACCCCTGCACCCCATCTCCCATTGGCCCCGGTTCTCCCAGCACCCCATCTCCGCGGCACCCCTGCTCCCCCCGGAGACCACGACCATGGCGTTCATGGTGAAGAGCATGGTGGGGGGGCAGCTGAAGAACCTGACGGGCGGCCTGGGCGGCGAGGAGAAGAGCGAGGGCGAGAAATCCCCGGCCGAGGCGCAGGGAATGACCCGCGAGGAGTATGAGGAATATCAGCGGCAGCTGGTGGAGGAGAAGTAAGTGAGACCTGCAGAGGGTACCGGGGTGTGGGGTGCCCCCCCTGCAGCCCCATGCATTGGAGCCTGGGGAGAACAGCGCTGGGGACAGCAGGGCTACGAGGGACCTTAATGAACCCCTAATCCCTTAATCCGCTTCCTCGCTCGGGAGATGGTATTGTTTTCTCCTTTTGGGATGCTCTGGGAGGGGAGGAAATGGTGGGGAAATGGGGCTTTGCGGAGGAGATGGGGGGTACCCGGGTTGGGGGAGGATGTTCAGGCCCCAGTAACTGCCCTGTGTGGTTCACAGGATGGAGAGAGATGCCCAGTTTGCCCAGCGCAAGGCGGAGAGAGCCACGGTCAGGTCCCACTTCCGAGACAAGTACAGGCTCCCCAAGGTACGGCCATGCTGGGCATGGGGGATACCCCAGAGCAGCCTTTGGGGGGGCTCTGTGCACGGGGAAGAGGCACCACAGCCCTTGACTGGGTGGGCTCCAAGCTACGAAGCCCAAGTGCAAACCAGTTCCCCTCAAAAGCGCTTTCCCGTGTGAATCCTGGCTCCTTCCAGTCACCCCTGAGCACCAGGACCCACACAATAGCACCCCCAGCACCCCATCAGCCATGCTTCATCCCCGTCTTCCTCTCTTTTGCTCCCTAAATCCAGCTGGATCAGGGGAAGCGCCGTCACCCGGGCTCTCAGCCCTGTAGCTGTGGTCGGAGCAGGAATCACACCTTCCCAGGCTGGATTAGCCTGCTCGTCTGCCCGGATTATTTAGCAAACGCTTCCTACCTAAAGTCCCATTTTGGAATTCCATTCTGGTGATGAATGATTCACCAGGAACAATCCAATCAAGGGAGAATTCAGCCGTTCTTGGACCTGCTGCAAGCTCTTCTCCCCCCAAACCCCCCATTCATTCAGCAGGAGCCTCAGTAGTGAATACTCTAGATTGGAGCTGGGCTAATATTAGTTGGGAAAGGTCAGCCCAGCCAAGTGCTATTGTTCAGATTGTTTGTTGGTGCTCAGCACTCCCTGCTCCAAACACCCCTTATATTGCCAGGAAACAAACAGCTGGAAAAGGAACCTTTCCCCTGCCAAAAACGAGAAAAGGCAGAACGAGATGAAGATTTCCTTTGATCTCCAGGGGAAAGGGGGATTAGTTCAGCTCTGCCCCCCGATCCTTATTCTTTCCAAGCTCGAGCTGTCCCTTTGCATCTTCTGACAAGTTTCTTCTGCTCATCACTGATCCCGCTTGGCAGCACGGCTGCCTCTTGCCGTGTCTCCCTGTGGCTCTGCAGCCCTGCTCTCCAGGGGCACAGCAGTTGAGTGTACGTGGAGCTTTACTGGGTGCTAAACCTGCCCAGTGACAGTTTGCACCAATCCTGGCACCCTGGGGTCCCTCAGTGTGCACCCAGGCTCTGCTTACCCACCTCCCCTCGGGGTCAGCATCCTACCCACAGCACGAGCGTGATCCCACAGGGACCATCTCACATGGACCTTAAAGCAGGGAGACAGCTCAAAGCCCATGCTCTGGAGCAGTGTGAGCCCTTCATGTGCCCTCAGTGCCTGCAGACCCCCCTGTGCCACCCACTGACCTTCCCCTTGCCCACTGCAGAACGAAACGGATGACAACCAGATCCAGCTGGTGGGAGGTGACGTGGAGCTGCCCAAAGAGCTGGCCAAGATGATTGAGCAGGACAACGAGGAGGAGGAAGAGAAGAACTCGGTTATCGGGCAGCTCAGCAACATCCAGAACCTGGACCTCGATTCCTTGAAGGACAAAGCTTCTGCCACGCTCGAGGACCTGAAGCAGTCGGCTGAGAAGTGCTCCATGATGTGAGGTGGCAGCAGCCCTGCTCCCTGCCTGCGGGATGGGAAGGGAGGGGGGCAGCCGAGCGGTGCCTCCTGCAGGGGGGACCCCACTGATGCTGCCCCCCTCATCCCGCAGAGCAGGGTCCTCCTGCCTCAATCCCTGCCCCAGGTGTCCCTGATGTGTGGCTGTTGTCCTGTTCTGCTGTCCGACGTTAGAGCCAAGAGGCAGCATGTTCCCTGTGCCCCATCCCACCCCTGTGCCCGGCAGCGGCTGTCCTTAGTGAGAGCGGGGAAGGAAAGCCCGGAGTGACCTTGGGGTGTCATTGAAGCACATCAGCATGGGAACGCAAAGGCTTTCCTGCAGAGCAGTGCCCAGGCGCCAAGTTCCTGCCTCCTGGAATGATGGGGAGGCCCCGGTTTGCTCTGCATGGTGTGAAATGAGAGCTAACCTCCGTCTGGGCAAGAGACATCAACCACTGAGGGCCCCTCCGGAAGGAGTCAGATGGGAAGGACCTGCTTTGATCCCAGTCAGCCAAGAGGGAAGGGGGGTGTTGAGAACTGGTGGGATGGAGCCTGAATTGATGCCAGTGAGGAATGAAATCCCCTCCCCAGTGCCCATCGGAGCCCACACCGGCCCTTCCCCGGGGTGGGAGCAGCTCGTGTCCTTATTCTCACCAGGAGAACAAAGTGAAAAGGGAATCTCTCCTCCTCCTTCTCCTCTGTCGTGCTGTAGCTGTGCGCTGTGCTCATCGAGTGTCTCTCCACCTCCTCTGCTGTCCCCATGCCACGGTACAGTTGTAACCAGTGGAATAAATACCAGAAGATGTCTATGCATTCACGTCTCTCTTTGAGAAGTGTTTGTCTTGGGTGCAGAGAGATCGAGGGCATCCCCTCTGCAAAGCAGGGGGAGTGGGGCTGGGAGCTCAACGGGGAGATCTCCAACAGCATCACCCCGCAAGGAGCAGCTCGCCGGCCTCTGTCGGGGTGCTCTGTCATGGTTTATACCAAAGGGATGCTACCAGAGGCTTTTCGACAGCAGATGGGTTTCAAAGCCAACAATTCCCCAGAATTCCACAGATTTGGGGCTCTTTTTGTAAAAAGCTTTCAGCCCATGTGTGGCCTCAGCCTCATGGGGTGTCCATGGCACTGCTCTGAGCAAGGACACAGCTTTGCCCAACACAGGTCCCAGCCAGAGCAGCTCCGGCCTGGCTGCATCCCGGCAGGGGAGGTGGGTGCCTGCAGCAGCCTCCCTGGAAAACACTTGGCACAGGCTGGGAATGTCTTGCTCCACATCCCAGCGGAGGGGATTAACTGTGATTTGCTTTTGCAGGGGAGTTGGGTTAGGCAGGAGAACACAGGGAGGCTGTGGGAAGCTGGGGATGGTGGCTAGTTATTACTGCACTCAGGGATGCTGGATCATGCCATGCTGCACTGAGCAAAGCTCCTTGGTACAGCCAGAAGATTGCTTCCTGTCTGCAAACCCCTGGTACTGGCATGCTGGGGCCTGAAACCCTCCAAACCCAGCAGGTTTTCATGGAATCACAGCATGGTTTGGGTTGGAAGGGACTTTGAAGCTCCTCCAGTTCCAACCCCTGCCACAGGCAGGAACACCTTCCACTAGAGCACCTTGCTCCAAGCCCCTGTGTCCGACCTGGCCTTGGACACTGCTAGGGATGGACAGTCACCTCTCAGAAGACATCAGGCACGGCTTTGGCTGCCAGGATGGACAGAGGCAGCCCAGGTGGGATGCTCTACCCATGGGACTCACATCATCACAGCCCTCCTTGAGGACATCCGCTCCAAGCTAGCCCCACACAGAGAAAATAAGGGGGGAATATGGGCAACAGCAGCTTTAGCTCCAACAGGAGATCATACCTGATGAGGATGAGCCCAAGCTCATCTAATCCCCCGCCAGAAAGCGATAGCAGAGCAGGCCCTGACCAAGCCGAGCCCTCCAGCAGGGCTTGGCTTTTAAATCCCAGGCTGATGGCGAGGCCCTGATCAATAAAACATCCCTATGGAGCAGCGCGAGGGATGCGGGATGCAGCCCTTGGGTCTAGGTGAGCAGTGCAGTCCCCGGCTGGTGCATGTGCCCCCCTTCCTGCTCCCCCTTCCCGCTCCCAGCCCACGTGCTGCCACGCAAAGGCCGCGTGAAGCTCGCCGGGTTTATTTTAGGAGGCTCCATGACCCCCAGGCATGTGAAAGCAAAGCAGCAGCACAGCCCTGGCTCCTCCCCGTTCCTGGCAGGAGCTCCGGGGATGCTCCGAGCCCGGTGCTGTGCCAGGGAGGACAGTTTGGGATGAGGGGAGCAGCACAGGCAGCTCGTCTCCTGCCCAGCAAGACGTGAGTCCTGTCTGCTGTCATTCCCTGCTCATTCCCTGCAGCCAAGCATCCCGGCTGCCCGCACGCCATACGACTGCTCTGGGCATCAACACACAGGCTGGAGAACTCAAAGAATTAGTGTGGATTAAAGCAGGAAAAATCCAGTTTTTCCTTTGCTACACTATAAACCCCTCTAGAATTCCCTCACCTATGAGGCCAGGTTTGGGGTGATTGTCCAAGCTGGATGCTGGAGGATCACTGTGGACAGAGCTCCTGCTTTCCAGCACCAGCTGCTGAGCAGCCCCTCATCCTACAGTGCAGGATCAGGCCCCTTTTCCACTGGTGAGCAAGTGTTTTCCCCAAAAGAGCAGTCATTAAGCACTGTGCCAAATGAACCAGCACGGAATGATGTGGGATCTCCACTGAACCCTTTCCCATCCTGCTGCAGCATTGTTGCGCTGCTGGTCCAGGTACCGGGGTTAATCAGGATCCATCCACCCAACACAAAGCTGGGGCATCCCCCCCAAGCTCCAGCACCCCCGGAGCCTCTTCCTGTTTCCAAAGCTCCGGATTCATCCGTGTCTTCGGCAGAGCGGAAAGGCAGATGCGATTATCCGCGCCGGCTGCCATGCCGCCGTCCCCAGCGGCTCTGTGCTCGCCATGGGCCGGGGAGGGCAGGGGCTTTGGAAGCGCTTTAAAGCCTTAGGGAATAATCTGTGCTCACAATAATAATGATAACAACAATAAGGACATGGAAATGCCTCCCCACAGCTGCCCAGGAAGCTCTCCCGGCACGGAGCAGATGGGTAAGGACTAAAGGCTGGGGCTGGCGGGGGGAAGAAACCATGTTATGGGGCAGCATCTGGAGTGAAGGCAGCCTCAGGAGGAGCTTTGCTGGTGTCCTGGCTCCGACCAGCCCTGGGATCCCCCAAAGTAACCCCAATCCATCCCACTTCCCCCCCCCCCGTCCCTCACCCGCCACAACAATGGAGTGGGAATATGGGATTTTACGTAACCTTTCATGTGGTTCTGCTCCGTGTTTTACAGAACCCAGAGGATCTGAAGTGAAAACAAGGTCAAGGCTGGCTTCGGCTGCCTCATGCCCCCAGGGAGGACGGGAGCTGGGAGGAGAGGAGGGAAGGGGATGCCCCAGCTCCCTTCTTGGCCAGGGGGACAGAGAACAAGGGGTCTGGCTCCACACACCCCCAGCTGGGTCATGGTCCTGGGCTTGGCTGGAGCCCCCTTTGGGGTTAAAGCACAAACCTGAGACAGAAGGAGATGGAGAAACTCAAACCAAGCATTTATTCAAGACAATAAATTACATCCTTTTGCAGTACAGCAGATAGGGAGGTGAGCCCCTGCTTTGCAGGACAGGCGACCTCAGCACCCGGAGAAGTGACTCTGCAGGGCTTGGAGGGTGGTTTTGGGTTATAAGTGGGCTGCTGGGGTTGTGGGATCCCCAAGAGCTCCCCCCCTGCCCGCTGAGCACTGACCCCTCATGGCACAGATGACAACACAGCCGGTACATGCCAGCCTCCAGCACAGGATGAGGAGCAGCAGGACGGAGGAATGGCCGGGCCATGGAAGTCAGAGGTGCGGTGATGGGCGCAGAGAGGTAGTTGCTGGGTGAGAAAGGCACAGCGTGCCAAGCCCGGCTGTCAGCCCCACCAGCGGGGCTGCTCGGTGCTCAGGGCTCCCCTAGGAGGATGCGGGAGGTGGAAGAAGCCTCCAGCCCAAGAGGCAGCAGCCACATGGGCAGGATGTGGGGTTATCCTGCCGCAGCCGGTGCCAGGGTAGCAATACCAGCAGCCAGCACAGGGAATTAGGGTGGAATAACGGCACACCAGGGCTGGAGGGGATCCCGCCTGTTGAGAAGGGAAGGAGGCAGATAGCCCTGCAGATCCACCGGAGCAGAGGAGCCCCCCAAAGCGGTTACCCCAGTGCAGGCAGGATGAAAACTTCGTCTCCCCCTCCATCCTCCCTGGGTGAGCAGCATCCCAGTGTCCGGCTCCGGGCATCACTGCAAGGTACAGGCTGTGCCAGGGAACAGGGGACACTCACTTGGCTGCAGAAGCCATTGTCCCCCAGTGCCCAAGCATGGGTGAAGATGTGAGGGGTCGGGATCACCACCAGGCAGGAATATCCCCATATAGGGGTATTCCCCACCACAGGACCGCAGCCTCTGATGGGATGGAGATGGACACTCACTGCTCCGCACGGGCTCTGCCAGTGCCTCCTTGCTCATGGACTGTGCCTCCCGCATCTGCCAGGGGAGAGGAGACGTTTCCAGCCTGCACCCCCTCCAGCACGCTCCAGAGCCCCCCCAAGCAGCAATACCTTCATCTGCTCCTTCAGGTACTCAGCTCGAGACATCACGGTCTGGATCTGGCACATAAAGAGAGGGAAGTGTCTACACAAGTCTCCTCACAGCCACCCCAAGGGGGACATGGGGCCATGCCAGGGCTGTTCCTCACCTCTGCGTGCAGCAGCTCCCGGCGCCTCCCCGCAGGTTCCGCTGCAGAGGGAAGAGGGACTCAGCATCAGCTCAGCGCCCAGCACAGGACCTGCCCCTGCAGCACCCACCATGGCCACAACTCACCGGCCAGGAGGAGCAGCAGCTCCCCCAGGCTCTGCTGGTACAGCTCCAGGGTGTCAGCATCGTCCTTGCCCTCCTCCTCCTGTGAGACAGCCCTTGCATGGCACAGGAGGTGCAGCAGCTTCCCTCCCCACACAGGGCTGCTCCTTCCCTTTCCACTCAAGGGCACCCCAAATCCACCCCTCACCTTAGCTATGGCAGCAGAAGCCATCTCCAGCGCAGTGCAGAGCCGGGGCTTGTCCTTGGCCATCTCTGCAAGGGGGAGCACCCTTCAGCCCCAAACCCTACTGGGTGCCCCCCTTCTGCTCGGACACCCCCAAACCCCCAGTACCTTTAAGGAGCTCTCTGGCTGGGTTCTCTCTCTGCAGGAGGTTCTTGCTGCTGGAGGTGACCAATGCCTTCAGCTCCTCCGCTCGGGAGATGTACTGCCCCACCTGCCCACAGTGTGTGAGGGGACCCCACCACAGGGACATCCACTGGATGGGATGCTGTCCCCACATCCCAAAGGATTCTTATCTCACCTTGGCTCGGATGGCTTCTTTCCGCTGAGCGTCACTTTCATCTGGTAGGGAAGAGTGACTGAACGTTAGGGTGGCTGGGGTGCAAATCAGCCTCCCCTGGAGTGCTGTGCCCCCCTAAAACACACTCAGGACCCCCTCAGGGTGGACTCACAGTGCAGAGCAGGCACAAAGTACTCCAGGGCTTTGCTGTAGAGCGACAGAGCAGCAGAGGCATCTCCCTCCTGATCCTTCTTCACTGCTTCCACCACCAGGTCGGTCTGGGGGAGATGAGGGGGAATTCAGAGCTTGGTCCAGCACATCCCCAGGGTCCAGCGCCCCCCGGCCCCCCGCTCACCGCCTTGCAGAGGCTTTCGGGGCCAGGGACATGCTCCATATCCACAAAGGGGTGCGCAAAGAAGCGCTCGAAGGAGATGCGCTTCAAAGGGTCCCTTTCCAAGAGCTGTCTCAAGAGATCCCGACATTCTGGGGAGAGCAGGGGCCAGCTGGGCAGCTGGGGAGGGAATGGGGCTGAGACCACGGGCCCTGCGATGGGTGACACCCCCCAGCTCCATCCCAGCCCATGTTACCTCCACAGCCCTATCGCTGCGGATCTTTTCTTCCAGCTCAGCGAAGGAGCGGGAGGCAAAGGGTGGCCTCCCAAAGAGCGCTTCTATGGGGCGGAAAGGCAGAGATGTGAGGATGGAGAGGGCGAAACCAGTTCCACACCGAGCCCTGGGGGGGGGATTAAGAGCAAGAGCCCACCATAAAGGATGACCCCCACCGACCACAGGTCCACCCGGGCATCGTACTGCTGCCGGCACACCATCTCAGGAGCCATGTAGAGTGGGGAGCCGCGCAGGACGTGCTTCTCGTCCCATGGGGACATGTACTGGGCAAACCCGAAGTCTGAGGGGCGAAAGGGTCAGGAGAGCTTTGAGGGGGGAGCAGGGAGAAGGAATCCCCCCCCAGACCCCCATGGGGTGGCCCTGACCTGCCAGCTTCAGCTGCGGGTGCTCCGGGGAGCTCAGGAGGATGTTCTGTGGCTTCAGGTCCAGGTGGGAGATGTTGTGGTCGTGGAGGAACTTGAGGGCGCAGGCTGGGGGGGCAGAGGGGTGCGTGATGGGGAGGGGCACCACCACAGCCATGACCCCCCCGGCTCCCGGGCAGGGCGCCCTTACCCAGCTGCTGCAGGAACACACGTGCCACCTTCTCCGGGAGGATCCTGCGCATCCGGATGAAGCGGGAGAGGTCCCCGCCCGCGCAGAACTCCATGATCAGGTAGATGTGGTCGCTGTCCCACTGCGAGGCAAGGGGTCACACCACCTATCCCGCCGGACCAGTGTGCCCAGGCGCCGGCCCCAACACCATGGATACCCCCCCGGCCCCACCTGGAAGTCCTTGAGCTCCACGATGTGCGGGTGGCGGATGGCCTTCAGGATCTCGATCTCCGTCAGCAGGTTCTCCACCGAAGCTCGGTTGAGGCTCTTCTTGCTCACGCACTTGATGGCCACCACCTCACGCGTGTCCCTCTGCCAAAGGGGACCCAGCCCTGGAGCACCCCCCATGCTCACGGCCACCCTTGGGTGGGAATGGGGAGGACGAACCGCCGGCTGGAGGCAGCAGCGCCCATAGAGAGGCTATGGGGCCGGCACCCAAGCGGAGAGCTGGGAGAAAAGGGCAGCAGGGCACAGCGGGGCCCGGCCCTACCTTCCTATAGGCCTTGTAGACGGTGGCGTACGTGCCGGTGCCGAGCCGCTCGGTGAGGATGAACCCGTCCAAGCGCGGCGGGGCCCATCCGGACCCGGCCATGCCCCAACCGGACCCGGGCCCGCTTCCGCCTTCCGGGGCTGGCCACGCCCCTTACCCCTAGCCACGCCCCCAAAGCGACCTCAACCCGCGCCTGTCCCCTTGGCCCCGCCCCCTTGGCGGTAGCCACGCCCCCCGCAGGCAGCAGCAGGGATTGCAGGAGCGGACATGGACGTTTCATTATCAACCTTTATTCTTGACATGAAAAGATGAGGAACAAAACACGACGATAACGTCACAGGAGGAAGAGGGAAGTGCCGGTGTCCGGGTGAGGGGGGCACCGGGCACACGCTTGGGGACGGGGGGGTATAAAATACAACTTTCACCCCTAAACACAAAGGGACAGACACAGCACAAAGTCAAACCTGGGTTAAACCCCTCTCTCTCCGGGGCTGGAGAGCCACAGCGGGCACCTTATCCCCACCCAAAGGGATGTCCCATTCGGGACATGGCTTTGGAAGCTAAGGGCACATCAAACCCACCAGTTCCCAGCTGAAAAATAACCCCAAAATAATACTCAAATACATCAAAGCCGTTTGTTCACAGCCGAAAAGTTACACGTGGGAGGAGGAAGCAGGGAGGGGCTGTCCAGGGAGAAAATTCCATGCATGCTCCTGCCGGGAAGGCTCTTGAGGGCGCAGGCACCGGGGGTGTTTGAGCTCCCAAACAACAGAGCTGGTGCGTCAAGAAGACCCTTTTGCCCTCCCTCCCTCCGCTGGTTTAAGGCCGCAGTGAAGACCCAGCCCTGCGGCTTCCTTCTCTCCCTCTGCGTTCCCCGGGATGCCGGAGCACGTGCAGGATCCTGGTGGAAGTACAGAGGGGATCTGCCACAGTGAGGGAAGCAGGAGGATCCTTCTCCTCCTGCCTCACCCTTCCCTGCTCCCAGGTTTTCCTTTGTGCCATGGTTCCCTGACTCTCAGGAAGCCAAGCAGCGAAGAGGCCGAAATGCAGCATCATTTAAGTGTAATAAACCAAAAGGACCGTTTCTGCTCTCCAAATTAAGGACATAAACTACACGCACGTTACACCACCATCCCCCTAAATAGCAGATAACCAAGTTCTCCATAGCAAAGACCAAGAGAAGAGAGAATAACACAAAACCCCTGCTTCCCCTCACCTTCCTGCTACACACAGGGCCAGGGGAGGAAGAGACACAAACACATGGTAGGTCCTGGATAGAGAAATATATTTGCTTCAGAGAATGTCTCCCTGCACCCTAAAGCAAGACAGGGAAAACCGATCATCCTCAAACGCAGGCTGGTTGTAGCCAAAACCCAGACCTCTTCCCCCCTGGAGTTGGCATCACAACATGGTACCCCCAAAAAGTGCATGTTTAGAAACCAAATGCAAACAGAAGTGGAGTTTGGGGTGAAGAGGGTAGCGGGAGCCAAGCGAAGGGCTAGTTTCCTCGGAACGCACTGTGTGCTGCTGAGGAGGCTGCCCCAGCAGCGGCTGTCTGGAAGCTCCTGTTGGTGAGGATGCCTTGGGAGAACTCTTCTTGCGCCCTTTGGAAGCTGGCTCCCGTGCGTCGGTACAGGGAATGCACCTGGGAACAGGGGCAGAGGGGAAAAACAACCACAGGTCAGCATGTATCTTGGGTTTGCAGTGCACATTGTGCTGTCATGCAGCTGGAGAGGATGGGCTGGAGGCACCGCATTCATCCCACCAGCAATGTGAGATTGCACATTGCAGGAGATCCTCATTTTGTTGTCAAAATGGGGAGCTGTCAGCAAAATAGTCTGTGTCAGAGCAAAACCTCCTGCACTCTGCTGGCAAGGACACTGAACCTCGCACTTACAAACACTTGCAGAGCAGGACCTGAGGATGCAACAGCTGTTTCCTTCAAGACACGGAGAAAAGGAGGAGGAAGCATGGAATCAGGACCAGTTCAGCCTGTCCTCACCTCCCCCAGAGCCCCATTGCTGCAGTTAACTGGAGAAACACAACTCTCATGTGGTTGATCACAAGGAGGATTGGCACTTGGAACCCCCAGGAAGGCACCTGTGTGGTTGTCACCAGGCTTTGGGAAGCCCAACAGTGACCAGTAGTGACTGTAAATTCCTGGATATTTGAACAGAGCAATGGCCTCTGCTCGGCCAACTCTGGACAAACTCAGGCTAAGGGGAGGCACAAGAAATCTGAGGTACATGTGTGATGAGGATGACATTTGGGATCTTGCAAAGTTAACGGTGTGCTTCACTGGAGCATCTGTGCTCTCATCCCTCCCCCAAAGGCTACTGTCCCACCTGCAAGTGTTCAAGACGTGGCATCAAAGCAGGAAGGACAAACACAAATACACAGATTAAAAGCTCTTGACCTGATCACCCCGATTACATGTACAGCCTGGATAAAGCTCTGGGGAGACCTTAGAGCAGCTCCAGTGCCTAAAGAGGCTACAGGAAACCTGCAGAAGGGCTTTGGGCAAGGGCCTGTAGGGATAGGACAAGGGGAATGGCTTTAATGTTTCAGAGGGGAGACTGAGATGAGCTCTTAGGCAGAAGCTCTTAACTGTGAGGGTGCTGAGGCGCTGGCACAGGGTGCCCAGAGAAGCTGTGGCTGCCCCATCCCTGGCAGTGTTCAAGGCCAGGTTGGACACAGGGGCTTGGAGCAAGCTGCTCTAGTGGAAGGTGTCCTTGCCTGTGGCAGGGGTTGGAACTGGGTGAGCTTTAAGGTCCCTTCAACCCAAACCAGGCTGTGGCTCTATGATACGATTCAAAACCAAGCTCAGCCCAGACAGATGTGAGGAGGTGTCAAACCGAGGGGGATTATCTGCAGTTGAGGTGAGACCTCATCCTGGCCCTCAGCCACTCACCTGCTTGAGGAGGAAGAGGGAGAGAGCTGCGCAGAGAGTGAAGAATCCTGCAACCACCATCATAATGATGGCCACGGCCATGTTCTGGCGCAGCTCCGACAGAGCTGCGATCCACCCACTGTGGGACAGGAGAGCAGGGTGAGCACAGAGCACCACTCACAGCACCCACAGCTGCACAAAAGCCTTTCATTACAGCAAAGTGCAAAACCAAACCTAATGGCTGCAGAAATGGACCCAGAGCTCATCCAGCATCATTTTACAGAGGGACATGGAGCTGCTGGAGCGAGAACAGAGGAGGCCACAGAGATGCTGCAAGGGCTGAAGCAGCTCTGCTCTGGAGTCAGGCTGAGAGAGCTGGGCTGGGTCAGCCTGGAGAAGAGAAGGTTCCTTAAGGGGAGACCTTAGAGCAGCTCCAGTGCCTAAAGGGGCTGCAGGAAACCTGGAGAGGGGCTTTGCGCAAGGGCCTGTAGGGACAGGACAAGGGGAACGGCTTTAACGTGCCAGAGGGGAGATTGAGATGAGCTCTTAGGCACAAGTTCTTCCCTTAGTGAGGGTGCTGAGGCACTGGCACAGGGTGCCCAGAGAAGCTGTGGCTGCTCCATCCTTGGCAGCATTCAAGACCAGGTTGGACACAGGGTCTTGGAGAAAGCTGCTCTACTGGAAGGTATCCCTGCCCATGGCAGGGATTGGGACTAGATTAGCTTGAAGGTCCCTTTCAACCCAAACCATTCTGTGATTCTAGGATTTTGGGGACAGCTTCCATTATCACTTCTTGGAAGCAATCTACCTCCACAGAAGAGAATCATTCTCACCCCACCTGCGTTCCAGCCCCTGCTGCACCCCCTTAAGCTGCAAAATCAATATCCTTGGTGCTGCTGTAAATCAAATCACTTCCATAAGCACCATGTCAAAATTCAGCTACGGCTTGTAAAGACAGGCTGTGATATCTAAATTGGAAGATCTGGAGCCCAGACCTACATATCCCCATGACAGGTCTGCATAGCCAGAGATTTAAATGTTAGGAGGAGGATGGAGAGGAAGAGGAAGGGATGAAGTTAGAGCTACAGATAGGAGGAAACTGACACTTGTGAAAGGGGCAGGGGGGATGCTTGGAGTTATCAGTCTTTGTCAGTGGGCAAAAGTACCATCCTGGGTGCTGGAGAAAGGAATCTTTCCAACTGCTAAACCAAGCAAGCCATGTGCTACCAGGAGAGGGGGAATCAAGCAAGGCAAAACGTCCTATGAGATGTGCTCACAACTCCAGCCTCTTTAGAAGGAGAGGCACACCATGAGCTGCAGCCAAAAATAAATGTGCTGCCTGGCTGCGGGAGAGGCAGCAGCAGGCTCGAGGCACGCTCTGCAAGTCACACTGAAAGGGGAGAGCTCCCTCCCCGTCCCCACCACTACGGCAGCATCGTGAGCAGGGGAGGGAGCACGAGGACAGCTTTGCCCACGAGCTCTTCTGCAGGCAACAGGCAAAAATAGGCAGAGATTCAATGTTCCCACCTCCTGAAGGCTCCCCCTCGGGAGAAGGGCCGCTGTCTGCTGACCTTTGCAGGTTCAGTGAGGCTGGAATCTGAGCAGCAAAGCAAAAAGAGAGTCTGCGCTCTAACTGCAGAGGCACTGCAGAAGCCCAGTCGCAGCCTTCTGTACAGTGCCATCAAGAAACGGTGAGGACAAAACCCCTCTGTTGCTTGAAGAACAGCCCACCATCAACACAAAAGAAATCCAGGAAGAGCCTGAGGACAGCATCAGTGATTTAGTCATGGGTTAGTGGTGGACTTGGCAGCGCTGGGGTAAAGGTTGGACTTGATGTCTTTTCCAACCTGGTTGATTCCAAGATTCCATTCCATGCTGGTGGCAGCAGTATGGAGTGAAGCCGTTCCAACACCCTGGATAAGGGATGCCTCACTCCATGCTACAGCCTGTATTGGGGAAGGTTCCACTTTAACATGAGGCAGATGTGGTCAGCACTAGAGGCTCAAGCATCAAGAGGAGGTAAGTATGAGATGTATTAAGCAAGGGGGAAGGCAGCAGCAACAGACAAGTTTTGTGCCTTTGCTGGGACTAGGATGGGAAGAGCCCAGCTGGGATCTGCCAGGGCGAGAGTGGAAAACCATGAGAGAAGGAACAGGCAGCTGTCAGAAACGGACCCCGCAGCTCTGCTAGTCACAGTCCTGGTGAGAAAGAGCACCCAGGCAGGGCTGTCAGGCAGTGAGTGTAAAGCCAAGCTTACCTGTCTCCCCAGCCTGGAATGCCAACAGCCTGGATGATGTAGATTGCTATTTGGCAGAAGAAGACGAAGAAGAAGACGAAGAAGCTGAAGGAGCTGTCAGACCTGCAGGAGAGATAGAGCAGAAGTGAGAGTCAGGGACACGAGCCCTGCAAAGACCCCCTTTGCCACGAGGGGGGTAAACAACTTCAGCGAACTCCTTTATATACCCTTCTGGTATGTTTAGGAACAAGTGGGGTTTATCTATTTAATGATGCAAAGAGCTGGAAGAATCCTGCAGGCAACACATGATGGGAGCAGATAAACCCAAAGTTCCTCTCACTAAAAGCTATTTCCCTGGTCCAGAAGAAAACAGAACTTACCTGAAAGCCTTGTAAATTGGTCGGTACCAACAGAGAAAGGCACAAGGGGTGAATAAAATAAACCACAGGATGGAGAGACCGAAGTCCACTCCTCTCTCCATCTGCACTGTGAACCACGCCAGGCAAGCAAGCAGGTTGAGGAGCAGGGTTATCGAATGCACTGTTCAGGATGGGAAAAAGAGAGAAAAAACCCATCAGGAAGTTCCTGGAAAACTCTGAAGCATCCCAAATCCCTCATGGAACACATGGAGCTCTGCAAAACGAGGAGGCTTTGGGCCGTTTCATTTATAGAATCAGGGAACAGTTTGGGTTGAAAGGGACCTTGAAGCTCATCTAGTTCCAACCCCTGCCATTTACAGGGACACCTTCCACTGGAGCAGCTTGCTCCAAGCCCCATCCAACTTGGCCTTGAACACTGCCAGGGATGGGGCAGCCACAGTTTCACTGGGCACCCTGTGCCAGCACTGCAGCACCCTCACAAGGAAGAACTTGTGCCTAATGTCTAGCCTGAACTTCCCCTGCTTCAGTCTGAACCCATCATCCCTTGTTCTATCGCTGCAGTCCCTGATGAAGAGTCCCCTGCCTCCCTTGAAAGGGAAACAGCTTAAGCTGAGCCTCATCTGATCCTGCTGCTTCCAATCACACCGTAAACCTTTTTCAGGGCACCAAAAGTGACAAACAGGGTTGAGACCATTTTGGACCCAAACTCTGACCTGTGCTGTCCTTCCTAAACAAGGGGGACATTATGGTACCCTGCAGACAACACCTGCAGAACTGACTGGGAGGCAAAGCTCAGCATTTGAAACAGAACCTCCTCAGGAAGACTTTTTCTTGCAGCTCGAGCTAGTACTTACACATCCACAAGTAATAGAGCATCTTGCATATCCGCTGGTAGTCAGCTGGGATGTCCGCAGAAAAATCCTGGTAAAAGCACGGCTTAATGGGACACTTCTTGGGAAGAGGTGGCCAGTTGTTCTGCCTCGCTGTGGGAAGGAGAGAGGAGCAGTTCTTCTCTTGCTTTCAGCCATTTGAAACAAAGATTAGGGGAAATACAGTTTTGCTGTGGTTCCAAGGGCCTCAAGAGTGTTGGAAGAGTTTAATGTGGCCAAACACAGGTGCTGAGACCATGCTGGAGGGCAGAGACCCACCAGAGCTGGCCTCCAGCCCCTCATCTCTGAGCTCAGTTCCCATCTTGGACACTATGGGATGACAGGTACAATGCCAAGAGGATTGTCCCAGCTGTGAAGGACTCAAGGAAAGACACGCAGACAGACAGGCAAAGCTGTCATCAACCCCTGACAAGCCAAGTGGCCCAGGCTTCCTTGGCATCCCACTGGGTGCAGTGTTGCAAGAAGCTGTACTCACGATCAATGCTGGCTGCATGACTCTGCAATTCCCTTTCCTTCTTCTCCAGCTCAGCTGCCTTCCTCTCTAATTCTGCCTGCTGCTGGAGGAGCCCAGCCTGTGCTGCTGCCGCCACAGCCTAAAGCAGGAAGAGAGAAACATTAAGTCCCCAGGTGAGGCAGCAGGAGTACCACCAGCAAACACATCAGATGCCAAACTGGAATGGAACAAAGGCAACCCAATAGTAAGGATTGAGGACAAGTTGGAAGCTGAACATTCGTTGCTGATCTGAAACGTCCTGAGTCTTTCTGCCTTAGCTGAAGGCTTAAATCAAGCTCAATGCAGAGCTCCATCCATACATTCCTCTCTTATCCCATGGGAAAAGCAGGCTGGAAGAGCCCTCAGGAGGCCATGCAGTCTGTTACCCATCCTCTATGCCCTTGCCTTTCAGCAAAGCTATTCACTTCTCACAGCTTCTCCTTCCCAGCTCATTGCTTTAAGCTCCCTGAAACAGAGCAGCTAGCAGGACTCTGGAGTTTACCAGGACAATCTCTTCCCAGGCAAGAGAGGAGGTCCAAAGGAAAGACAGGAGCTGTCTACAGTGCCTTTCAGCATCTCTTCTCCCCATTTGTTACTCTAAGAACTGATCCCTTCTCTTAGCAGCCTTCTCTGCATCTTGGATGAAGTGGTCCTGGCAGTCAGGTACTTGTCAGCCAGTTTAAGCAGTGGCTGCAGTGTGGAGCTGGACTGCATTTACATGCCTGGAATTGAGTGTGTCTGACCAAAACTAAGGAACCAGAGCTAAAAGCATCAGCAGGACTCATTCCTGCATCAGCAGAGGGAAGCTAGACCAAACAGGCTACAAGCCAAAGGAAGCTCTGACATCACAGGCATGGGGGAAAGGCATAAAAAGAACTGTATTGCCTGCAGAGACCTGCTTCACCAGATGGGCACAAACGCGAGTTTAAGAGATCATAGACTCAGAATGGTTTGGGTTGGAAGGGACCTTAAAGCTCATCCAGTTCCAACCCCTGCCATGGGCAGGGATGCCTTCCACTAGAGCAGCTTGCTCCAAACCCGTGTCCAGCCTGGCCTTGAACACTGCCAGGGATGGGGCAGCCACAGCTTCTCTGGGCACCCTGTGCCAGCACCTCAGCACCCTCACAGGGAAGAGCTAAGAGCTTATCTCAGTCTCCTCTCTGGCAGGTTAAAGCCATTCCCCTTGGCCTGTTCCTACAGTCCCTGATGAAGAGAATGATGAAGTGATGACTTGCAGGTTCCCACCCCCAACCCCATGTGAATCCTGTTTCACTCTTATTCTCACATGCCCCAGAAGCCCAGGACTGCTCCTTCCCCTGCCCAGCCCATGCTGCTGTACCTGGGGAGTGGGCTCCACAGATGTCTGCAGAACTGCAGGCTGCGAGTGGCCCGAGGGCTGTGCGGCCGGTGTTGTCCGGGCTGCATTGGTCTGAGGATAAATCACAGGCAACAAGGCAAACTCATTACAGAGGGCTTCATTTAGCGAAGTATACTTTGAGCTGTAGCACTACTAAACCTCAGAGCAACTCTGCTTTTCCAAAGCTTGTTAGTTCCTTAATGCACTGGGTGAGCAGTATCTGAAGGTTACAGCTATTAGGCAAAGAAGAAGCAAAAAGGGAATGTGATCAGTTGTTTCAACTTCAAGTCTCACTTCACCCTGCTGTCCTGTTCTCCTTCTCTCACCTCACTCACAGCAGCAGCCAGGAGATAAGCATGAAGCTCTTGCAGCAACCCATCAGTGGTATCGCCGCAGCAGCTCAGCTCCCAACCCCGAGATCCAATAAATATTGATGCCTCCTGCCACACAGCATTTATCCCTTCACACTTCATGAAGCTCCACTGTGAGCCTGCAACCAGTGTGAGAAGCTGTTCAGTGTGAGTGGAGAGCTCCAGCTGGGAACCTATTAGTGCTCCAATGCAGGAGCAGCTGCTTACAGCTCGCCACACACGCAACAAGCTGTACAGTCCATGGGGAAATCTGCTGGGAATGCCTCAGTGTTCTGAAGCTGTGCTATCAAGGAACGTTATCTACCACCATAACCAGCACCAAGACACCCAAGTGCAGATACACATGGCACATACCAGCTGGGAGCTCTCAGAAAAGGGGTTGAATTCATCCAAGCCACTTTGGCTGGTGTTTGTGAGCTGGGTCACCGAGGGATCCTGAAAGGAGAGAAAGCAAAGAGAAATCAGCACTGAGCAAAGCTCATCATTAGCTCAGACGTTACCCATTACCCATGCTGCCAGGCTGCCATCCACTTGTTAGCTGGGAACCAGATGGGGCTGGCAAGGTGCTGAACTAACCCAAGAGGTGACTGTCAGTAAGGATGTGCAGGTAGGAACCACCACCTATCCAGCCAAGGGGTACTTCTGAAGAGCCCCAACACGCTGGCGGCACAAAAGCCCTTGCTGCAGATGACCACCACTCACCCACAGTGAGCTATCCCTCATTTCCAGGGCCTTGAAGTGGGAAATGGATTCATTCACCCACAGTCATAACATTGCTGATACCTCCTAAACCTCCCTGGTACCACAAAGCGAGCGAGAAGCCACCAAGCAGAGCAGAGCCTCCCAAAGTGAGTATCCAGGTAGAATGGGCCTGGCTGCCACCCAGGGCACTTGGAGCAGCAAGCTAATGTGCCAATGAGTGCTCCAAAATAGTAAAGCACCCAGGAAAATGGAACTGGACGTGCAATGCCCATTACTCTGGGGGGGTTTAATACTGCTACACAAGAACTGTGTTCATCTCCTGCTCATCTCCATCAAATAATCTGATCGTTTAAAACAGGTTCTCTGCTCCTCTGCTGGAAGAGCACCCTTCATCCCTCACCTGCACTGCACTGAGCTGACTTCACTTTCTCTTCTGTACACACTCCTTTCCATATAGAGATCCCTGTTTGATAGCCAGAGTTTGACCTCTGGAGTGCTTCTCTCCCCAGCTATTAGAGAAACAAGATACTTTCTGAACTGGGGAATGCTCCTGCAAGCACAGCCCGGCTACCCCATAGCTGGTACAGGGAAAACATCAAAACGTGGCTTTTTCTCCCTCCCTTAGAACCCCATGTCTTGAGATCAGTGATTTGGTAGTTAATGCAGTGAGCAGCAACTGAGGCTGTGACAAGGGAAGGAGGTGCTGACCATGTCCATGTGCTGCAGAGAAGCCTTTGGGCTTGTGTGAGCCCTGCCAGAGCCATCCCCTGAGGTTCCAGCAGAGCCTTCAGATGCCTTCGGTGCAGTTAATGAGTAACTTCCCCTCTCCTGGATAGCAGACACTCCCTCCACAACAGGTCACACTAGTTTATGAATCACCCTGTGCTGAGGGATGCCAGACCAGGAGGCTTTGGATGCTGCTGCATGAGGTTCAAGTCCCCAGCCAGGTAGGGCTGTGAGAACCACCAAGTGGATATAAGGCCTCAAGACACAGGTTTTAATTCAGTGCTCACTGCTCTGGGGGCTTTAACTTCGTTCTGCAGACACACAGCCTGGCAACACAGGGTTATAAGTCAGTTAATCCACAATAGATGCTGCATGGTGGCACAGACACCCTTTAATCCAGCCTGGATGAGGTCCCAGCCTGACTACAGCCCAGCACATGACTGCAGTAGGAAGAGAAACTCCATTAATGGAATGGGAGTGGGAAAACAGAACCATCCAAAGAGCTTGATGATCATGCTGGGAGGAAAGTGCTTGGAAATAAGGAGGAACACTTGGAATGGCAATGCAAAACATGTTTTAATTCCCTTTGCTCAGCTCCATTCAAAAGAAAGCTTCTGGAGCTGGAGGCTCACCAGCACAGCAGTGCTGTTGGAAAGGGCAGGGAGAGCAGCACCACTGTCCCACTGCTTCCAGCTGCACAGCAGCTTTAGTGCAAAGGGAGAATACCTCTCATCTTGGTGAGTGGCTTAAAAATCACTTACTTCAGCAGGATGTCCAAGGCAGCTCAGCTTAACTTCCTATTGTGCAAGTGTGTCTATAAGGGATATACAAAGAGCAGAGAACGTGCAACAAAACTGAAGTGTGTTTGGCCACATGTCCTTGTGCTCTGGAGCGGGCAGGAAGGAAACCAGCAGCTGGAAGACAGGGTGTAGAAAGGCACCAGCTTCTGCACACCAGGACTGCACAGCTGAAGGTTGAGTAACGCAGGGGAGATGAACGAGAAGCTGCCCCAAACTTCGCATTCTGCAGTTACTTTCTGCCAACTGCAGGGCAAAAGGAAGCTGATGAGATCCTTGATGCTGTGAAATATGGAAAGAGGGACTTTATTCAACTTCTGAATTAACTACCTGAAGAAAATTACACGGGGCTGTCACTCTGCAGAGGAAGTATTGGAGCAGAGGAGAGTGCTGCAGGTACCTTTGCTTTGGAAGGGTTTAGTTCTTAGGACCCCCAGTTAAACTCGAGCAGAAGAAAGATGCTTCTGCAGATGAGATCGAGGTAAGAGAACTCAAATGACAATCACGTGGAACTCATCATGTTGTCTAAGACCCATGTTAACTGCCCCAAAACATCACTAGTCCTGCAGTCAGCCACCAGCATGGGGCCTCAGAGCGCCGCCACTGCCTGGAAGAAGCATTGAGACACACTTCAAGAGGTTTGTAATTGAGATCTCCAAAGAGGATGGAAGCTTTCAGCCCCTTCTGAAGCTTATAGCAAAGTTCTGGAGGTAGCTGCCAGTCACAGCAGCACTGACACTGAATGAACAAAGGCAGTTATCATCTCCTAGGTGTCAGAGTAACAGATAGAAGAGCCAGAAATACTTCTCACAGGACCAGACCAGCTTATTTTGCACCAAGCTTATCAACCATCATCAAAAAAGCCCCCTTAAGAGGCGAAGGTTCCCAGTTACGTTGTGCTCTGAAGGGGATTTGCTGGGATTATGTTGTATGAAACACTAGCCTGGGATCCAGAAGGAGAAATAGAACTCCGGTGTAATTGTTATGCTGAGGAATATCTCTCAGGATGTTCCTCAGCATGATGAGCCTGGGAGCATGAAGACAATTCCAGTCCTTCAGCAAGCTCTGGAACACGTGGAAGGGGATGGCAGCACCTGCCAGGTAATGAGCTGGAGGGAAGGGGCATGATCCAGAGGGATGTAGACAGGCTGCAGAAGTGGGACCATGGAGTTCAACAAGGCCAAGGGCAAGGTCCTGCCACTGGGTCAGAGCAATCCCCAGCACAAACACAGGCTGGGAGAGACTGGAGGGAGCAGCCTGAGAAGGACTTGGGGGTGTTGGGTGAGGAGAAGCTCCCCATGACCCAACTTCAGGGAGCAGTTGAGCCTAGAGCCCCCCTCCCATGTGCTGGGCTGCACTCCAGAGCGTGAGCAGCAGCTCAGGGAGGAGATCCTGCCCCTCTGCTCTGCTCTGGGGAGACACCCCCCACCCCCCCCGGAGTCCTGATTCACCTCTGGGGCAACAGCACAAGAGAGACATGGAGCTGCTGGAGTGAGAACAGAGGATGCCATGGAGATGCTGTGACGACTGGAGCAGCTCTGCTCTGGAGCCAGGCTGAGAGAGCTGGGCTGGGTCAGCCTGAAGAAGAGAAGGCTCCTGAAGGGGAGACCTTAGAGCAGCTCCAGTGCCTAAAGGAACTACAAAAAAAGCTGGAGAGGGGCTTTGGACAAG
>JASSUY010031285.1:6827-80444 GCA_032466535.1 Forpus xanthops | reverse complement strand
GGAAGAAATTCTTCACTGTAAGGGTGGTGAGGCACTGGAATGGGTTGCCCAGGGAAGTTGTGAATGCTCCATCGCTGACGATGTTCAAGGCCAGGTTGGACAGAGCCTTGGGTGGCATGGTTTAGTGGGAGGTGTCCCTGCCCCTGGCAGGGGGATTGAAACTAGATGATCTTAAGGTCCTTTCCAACCCTAACTATTCTATGATTCTATGATTAGCCAAATTGTAAGGAATTCAAGAAGTAAAAAAAAATACCATATATAATGACATGTTCATTGAATAATCAGAGGGGGGGAAATGCTAAGAAAATCTTGAGTATTATTAATACCAAAAGAAAGCATTTGTGATATATGTTTGTATGTTTGTAGTCTTTTAAGCTTCTAAGTACTGAAAGCTTGCAGGCTGATCTTAGTTATGGCAGTGAAAGGAGCCGAGGCATACTTTCTATATTTTAGCTGTAAGAGAACATAGAAGCAAGCCTCCTATGCTGAAGTAAAGCAATATAATGCTAGTTAAAGGGTATTTTAAAAAATTCAGGCATAACAAGAGAAGTGATTGAGTGAGGGTTCCTTGTCCAAATCTGGTTTTTTTCTTTTCTGCTGTGTTACTGGGCAGTAGACACAATATGAACAATCCAGGTAACAATAGATGTGGTAGAATGTGCTGGAGAAAAGAAAGCAAGAAAAACAGTTGTTGAGAAGATACTATCAAAAGTGGTTTTTCTGTATGGGAAAAGTTCACTAATTGATGGTAGTGCACCAAAAGTGATCTGGAACCTACCCTTAATTTACAAAATAAAAAGTGGTATAAAGTCGTGTACTATCCATGATACTGTACTGCAACAGAATAAATGTTGGTCTCATTACTGAAAGGAAGAGTATAAAAAAATAGCAATAGTCTTTTTAAGCAATGGGTGGTTTTAAATATTCATTTTAATAAAATATTCTAGTAAATAGAAATACTGCAAATGCACTGTACTCAGTACAAATCAAAGTAAAATACAAACACAAGTAAAATATTTAACATTTCATTATAAAATGGTAATATATACTATAAAAATGCACACGCACAAGTTATTAATGCATTGATGGAATGGCATTGAGCTGAAAATGGCATTTTTATACAACAGCAACAAAGAAAGGTGACTAATTCCTGCCCATTAACTGAGCAAAAAATTTTTGAAGTAGGAAAAACATTCAATGGTAATGTAAGGTAAGTTTAAAAATGGCTCTTTCCACTGCTTAACTTTTCTATGGAGTGTTATTAAGTGTTTTTTAGAAGCTGCTGGTAGTGAAATGGGCCCATATGAGTAGCTAGTACAAAGTGAAATCAATAAAGCAAGCATATTTTATTCTAACAGAAGTGTCTGAAATTCTCCACTAACATATTATTTTCCTCTTAAGTTGTTTGGTTTGTTGGTTTGGGGTTTTTAGTTTATCCTAAATGTTTTGGGGTTTTTTTGGTTAGGTTGGGTTTTGGGGGGTGGGGGTGGGAGGGTGGTTGTTGTTGTTTTGTTGTTTTTACAAACATTAAATATTATCCAGATCTTGCTTTTTATTCTGATATCTATTTAGTTTACTATAAGCTATATAATGTATAATGTGGAAATTCAGCTATAAGTGGGGGGAGGCACAATTTTAGCAGCTTTCAGTGTAGTGTGAAAATTAGCCAGTGTGTTGGTTACAACAAAGAATGCTTCCTCTATCTCTTCAATTACTTGTGTATAGATTGGTATGACAGGCGCTCAGCATCTCAAGTTACAACAGCTAGTCCAAGGAAGCCGCTTAATGCAATCGCAAACCTCCCATTTTTCTTCTTGTGCAAGCAAGGAGCTGGAACAGTAATAGCAAAGCATCAATCTGGCCATTTGAAAGCATCTCCTATATTTGAAACAAATAAGGCAGGAGAATCAGCAGAATAAAATGTAATAGGAGATAGGAGGATGTCAATGATACATATTTTCCACAATCAACTGCTGGGATTTTGAACAATTGGTTAGATACTTTCATTATGGGTTTAGGAGCTTGTAAACACTGTTACTGTTTTCCCTCCTGTTCATTCAGGTCTTCCTCCAGACACTTTCTCAATCATACAGAAAATGTATTCTTCTATTTTCTAATTTTTACCAGTTGTAGAAACAGGGCTGGGAGCTTTTCACCTGCCAGCCATCTGAGCATGCAGTCTATCCTCCTGAAGGCTTTTAGCAAAGTGGTGATATTACATCAGGCTTCAAAAGAGTAATTTATTTTATCATTTGATGAACTAAATTACAAATCTTCTCTAGAAAAAGTACAAGATTTTATTAGGCAAACTAAGCAGTCTCACGTCTATCAGGTCAGTACTAAATGCTTGACACAGACGAATGATGCAATAGCCTAAAAATAAGGTTTAAAAACAACTATAGTTAAACCACTTATACTTTTTACCTAAAACTGTTTCTCTTCCTTTCATTGAGATGTGAATTTAGAAATTAAACCTACTCTCTACTAGAGGTGCCAGCTCCTCCTTTTTTGCAACCTCCAGGGTTAAGTGCAGAAGAAAAAAATAGTGTCACTTCTGTGCAGTTAAGTGAAGGTTGAAGTGGTCTTAGAAAATCTTGCCCTCATTCTCTGGTTATTCTGAATTAAATGGGCTACAATAATGCCACAAGGGCTACTCGATGAGCCAAGATTAAGTTAAATCACTTTTGTGATACTGGTACAGTGTAGAAATATTTTTTAATGCAAATCTCATGGGCTGACAACTAGTAGCAGTGAAGAGTGGAGCTAAGTTCAGGATAATGTCCCCTGTTGGGAAGGAAACGTCCTCTTTGGAAGGTGAGATTTCTGAAGATGCTGTCTGAACTAAATATTTCCTACTTTAAAATTGCAGGAATTTCATCCTAGCCATTCTGTCTGGTTTATAAAAGGACACTTGATGATGAGCAATGGAATTTAAAATAAAAAGATGTTTCTTTTCCCAGTGTAGTCTATCTGCTAGTCTCAGCACAGTCATATTTTAGCAAGTCAATGCACACACATCTCCTGTGGTCAATTAAAGTGTAAAACTGAAGAGGAAGTATTGCTAGCATGAGAAAGCATTGAGAGGTATGTGAGGTGGCCGAAACTGTAGAAAAAAAGGTCAGAGCTTAAAGAAGGCGAATTTGGATCTGATGTATGTGAACTGGAAAGGGGTGTATGTTGGGAGAGCTAGTGAATGTCCCAAGGGAAGCTGACTTGAGTGATCAATGATTTAGTCTGATGTCCAAACATAAAAAAATAAAGAGGAGGACTGTTCCAAGTAGAACAGAAACAGAATAATGGAGAGGTTTAAAGTGATCAGGGAAGGAGAGCAGGAATCAGTTTGCTAATGCTTTTTTTTTTTTTCCTAATCAACAATTAAAAGTCTTTCTTCATTTCCAGTTATTTAACTTTGTTTAACATTTTGCTTTCAACTTGGAGGTTTTTTTTACTGAATATTTTTTCAAACTGAAATTTGGTAAAATTTATTTTATTACTATTGTAACATATTCCAAAAAGTTGAGCATTTCATTTTCAAAATGTTGACCTAGGGAAAAAAATACAATATTTAATATCTTTTTTATTTAAAAGAAACTGATAGCTGAAACTGAATAGAAAAAGGAGGAAGATTTTCCTTTCACTTAGTCCACAGCAAAACTACCTACCAGTGATACACGTTTATTAGTTGATAAAGATTTGTCAACCAAAAGGTAAAATTTATGAGCACTTACTGTGAAAGCTAATGTTTATCCATAGAATATGGAGGGGTGGGTGTGCGTTTGTTTTCATGGGTTTTTTTTGCTCAGAAGCTTTAAGAAGAAATTAATATTGAAGTTGGTAAAACTAATCTACAAGTAAGGAAGTAGCAAAACGTGGGATGCCTGTGAAATACTTTTTCTGTGGAGGTGTTACATGGTTTAATTAAATGATCACTTCGTGCACAGGGTGGCCTCCTTTAGAAATGAATCACCAGTTTGTGCTGAATGGGCTTTCCTTAGTCGTATTTTTCAACTAAAGAAGAAAGCATTCTATGTGTGTGATGGATTGCCAGGCAAAAGGTGATTTTGTGGTTAGGTAACATTACATGTCATCTGAAGAGCCAAGCAATGACTTTGCCTATGCTAAGGTTTTTAATATGTTTCTGAGCAAGTCCCTCAAGCCCAAATGCTCACATTTGGCTCTGCTGGGCTAGGTATTCTCTAGAAACATCTACATTGCTGTGTGGCACACTGCTCTCTGTCGTTAGCCTATTTGTGTATTCTAGATTAGGCACACAGAATTTCTAGACTACTCAAACAGTTCTCAAGTTTTAAAACTGAGCTCCAATAGGTTTATTTCCAATGTAAAATATGAAAATATCATGTCCACACTACCGCAGAACTGCCAACCACTGAACTGATGTTTTTATTCAGGTCATTGTTCTAGTGGCATGCACTAAGAAAGATCAGGCAAAATCTATTGATTTCAGGAGATAAAAGTGCATAGTGATTGACTATATTTCCTCTAAATAAGACTGGTCTCTAAAAAGCTAAGTATCTGATCAATAAACAGATTATCCTTATATGTAAAAGCAGGATACTGAGTTACAATTGCACAGCCTTGATTATTGATGGCATTGGCTGATTTTCGATTCACTGATAGAGCAACCTTACACATAATTTCTCATTTTAATGTCTAATAGTGTATGTGTTAAAATAGCCTGATATTTATGTGAGGATTAAAACATGCAGATGCGCCTCTTTAAGCTACAGTAGTACTTACACATATAGAAAGCAGAAAAATGAGGAATATTATCAGCAAAGACACAGAAATTATTATCAAATTACCGAAGGAAGTGGTGTGTGAATTTGATTAGTGCCAATGCTGTTACTTATTTGTATTGCCATGGCTTCAGCAAGCACTCAGACTGTGAGAGCTCTCAGACACACTGCATTAGATGTAGCATAAAAGGAAAAAGACTTTTCCTGCTTCCAGCAAACTTTACTGTCTAAGCATAAAGCAAAAGCAACAAGGCAGTGCAGCTAATGGCAGCACCAGGAGTATCAGTCAGCACAATTGCAAATACTGGCCAAGCTTTTTGAAGGTATCATGGGAAAGAAAATCTCTCAGAAGCCGTTAGAAAGTATGTGCAATAGCTAGCTTTGTGGGTTTCACAAGGAATTTCTTCCAAGTGTGAGAGGAATCATGGGGAAATAAAGCCAGAGAGATATGGCTCAAACTTTGAGAGTTGGCAAGTGTGACTGGCATCATATGCCAGGCTGACATGGGTGTTGAGCTCTTGACAGTAAGAAAGAGATGACTGGCAGAATGAGAAAGGGCAATAGTAGAATCCTTAAACTGAAGACAAGTAGCTTAAGTTCAGTAATAGAGAAGAGGCTGTCAGAGGAAGTGGTATTGCCGTGGTGCCTGAAATGGCCAAAGTGGCAGGCTGTACAAATACAGCCTTTGTAGGAACGCTTGAGAAAGTTATAAGCCACATAAAACTGAATCAATAGGGTTTTTTTATCTATTATTTTACTTTGATAGAATGCCTTCTGACATCCATTACAAGTTTATTGTTCTAAGATTATTTTGAGAACTATTTATTTTATAATGGAAAAATATAAATGCAGAGCTCTAATTTTGTCCAGTACATGTGTTATAGATTTCTGCTGCTGCTGCTGCTTTATGATTTTCCATTTCTTTAACATTTGTATAAAACCAGAAAAGTTATATTTTTACAATGTGCAAATACCCGTTTTCTTCAAATACTGAATGTTTAAGAGAGGGGAACTATATAGCTTTGTGCTTTAGAAAGCTTCCAGAAAGATCTATGGTGTAAAATTAAGTTGGTTTGAACTATTTCCTGTTCCATTTTGCATTGTTTCAAGTCCTGTTCCCAAAATAGTGGGACAGCTTTTCTCTGAGTCAGCAAATCTTAGAGCTGTCTTTAGTACTGGGATTTGAATTTTCTAAGATTATACCCTTTTGTGTCCCCTTCAGGGACTTGCTATGATGTCATCAACACATCATAAGTACTCGGTGGTCTGATGACAAATTTAGTTTTTAAAAAATCCTGACTTTATTCATCCTCTATTGGAAGCTTTGATGAATACAGTATTTTGGATCTAGTCTTGATCCAGTGTAAGTCAAGAGAAGTAACGCCAAATCAGACATACTGTGTTCAATGATGCTGGCGTGAAATCAGCAATGGAAATGTTGCACTGCTATGGTAGTAATTGAGAATTAAAAAAAAAAAAAAAAGATAATGAAAGCAAAAGTGATTTTATTTTGGTTTTGATTCTCCATTCCACCTCATTTTTTTTTTATATTTAAATTCCGGGGAAGAGAGGACAGAAAGAACGTTTAGGAGCAAGGGGTATTTCAACATCACCCTAACTAATATATGCAGGAGTTAGTAAACGACTGAAAGAGAACACAAACAGAAGGTTGAAAACATATGATGATAGGACTACAGCAGTCCAAATTCGAATTAGTGCCAAAACTGTCTCCACTGTTGGTGGTTCTCCAGTGTTGAGATGGGATGTGTAAAAGAGTACAGGGTCCTGCTCGAGCTACTATGTTTCTGCATGTGCATATGGAAGTCACATTGTTCTGAATATGAGATGAATATTATAGAATACAAATGTAGGTCACTCTCAGTGCCTGAAATCAATTCTGTTCAGAACTGCTATTTGAGGACAGAATTATCCGATAGACAATTCTTTTTGTATATGATTTTCACTGAAGACATTTGGAGTTTTCCGTATTTAGTTTCTAGTGATTTAAGAACTCTAAATATTCAATATTTATTTCAGTTAAAAAAAAAAATTGTATTTTTAATGTATTATGAGCTTTTCTCAAGCAAGAAAAATAAACACAGTTGAGCAGAAAAGATTTGGAAATCCAGAATGACGATAATTTTTGTATCCTGAAATAGAATAAATGTTTAGTTAAAAAACAAGTTCTGGTCTGGCAAAGTTGACGCAAAGGCGTCAATATTAGGATCTGTTGTAAAGTTTCTGATTGCTGTCAGTATATCTGAATACTTGGGTTTTTTGTGTCCCTTCCTTGGTTTTCCTTAATGGAAATGCCTCTAAACAGGAATGTCCTTCTTCTTGATACTTCTCACTAACTTTTTTAAAGGTACTGCTTATATATTGCAATGCAGTTAACATGCCCACATATTAACAGAACTCTTAATTATAGTTGCTATAGTATACCGGTCTGGCACCAGATGAAAGGGTTAAAACAAGATCTCTACCCAGTGAGCTACCAGAATTACTGCACTCTTTCATCTTCATATCTGATATCTGTACAGTGATGTGGTTGTAGAGTTGGCCTGCTCTTTGTGTCCTTGCTCCACAAAATCGTATATAAGAAGTATCCCTGAATTGTGGAGGAAGGGAAGCATACAGCTTACTTCCTCAGCTAGCACTCTTCTTTCTGTGTTCCTCCATCATCAGATTACCCTGCTTTTCATAAAAAGAAAGAAGACTGCTAAGTCATTAATAATATGTAGGCTTCCACATATGATTGTGTCAACGTATATAGCATAGTACCATACCAATATGGGAAATTAGCATTTTCAGCTCATGCTGTTTCTTTCACACAAGAACCTTGGTTTGAATGCCTAGCAGTATAACTCATTTCAACAAGAACCACAAAAAATTTAAAACAATTTTTCACCAAGAAGTTACATTCCATTGCCATGGAAACACACTATAAACTCTACAAATAGGGTTCAAATAGGAAATAATATTTAGAAACACAGATCCAAATCCAACAGGACCTACATATATTGTTTCTTAATCATAATAAACAATTCATATTGCTGTGAGATACTCTGAGAATATATGAGAAACAAGATTTTTATCAATATTTTCTCTCATTAGATGAGGTACTTAGAAAAGAGAGACAAGCTTTCAAATAAAAGGTTCCTTCATCAGGATGCCAGATTGAGTACATTAGGGAAGTGTTTCCATTGAAAAATAAGATAACACTTGACAGGGAAAGTGTATATATATTTTTATACACTTTATTTTGTACACTTTAATTTTGTAAAGAAACATTGGAACATCCGAAGCCTTTGTGAATTCAGGGGGAAAATGAGCTCTATATTGAGGCTGGAAAGACCGAAGGAAGTTGTGGACGAAAGTAATTTTTTTTTTATAATATGAAGTTCCATAGTGTCTGCATGTACACAGAGAGGCTGTAGCCCCATGGTAAATGTGTGATGCACTGCTGTTAGGCTCACTAATACAGGTCTTCTTAGGCAACTCCTGTGATTTCAAACCTCTGAGATGCTTCAAAGAACTCCTGTTTTAAAAAGTATCAAAGGCATGATGGAAAAAAATATTTTTATCTTCTGAATAGAGAACAGTACCTGTCCAATGGTCCTGAAGAAAAGTAGCTGGCAGGGTATTGTATAAAGTAGGCAATATTTAGGCCAGGAGAAATACTTAATTTAGCATTTGCAGCCTGCTGACATACCAAGGCCTTTGTGCTATTAGCAATAAAAGGGGAGAATTCCCTTTGCCAGATACAAATCAGCACTTGCTTCTGGTGTTGAGCATCCAAACTGCCCTTCAGAAAACAAGAACACCTCTTTCCAATGACCTAGAAAACACAAAGTAATCTTTGCTCTCTCATATAAGTATTAACAATACTAAACAAACAAACTATTATTTATGTTTTTTTTTCACTGGAAGAAACATGAGACATGCATAAGCCCTATACAAGCAGAAGAATGCCAATAATAGTTTAACAGTTTTCTGCAGGGTACATAGACTAGTCCAAATACAATAGGTATTGTAATGGCACTCATTTGGAACGATCTGGCCACCTCCGTCATGACCTTACTGTTTTGTAATGTATATCAATAAAACCAATGAGCCACAGCATCATGTGCTTTCCTTTCTGGAAGACGAGGCACCAGCATGAGTTTTTAATATATGTGCATGTTTTTTGCAAACAACACATACATTAGTGAAGATATTTCAGGATCTTGTGGTGCAGCTTTTCTGTGCTAGAACAAAAAGATTAGACCTAAAATTTCTCCTTGTAGGAGAGATCACATCACCCAATTCTTCTGTAAATATCTTCAGCTACTATTTATTTTTAGGCTGCTACAATTATGCCATATATGATTTGCTTATTAGGGTTAGCAGAACCATGGCTAATGGAATCAGTATCATGGCTACAGCAAGCTTTGTGAATTCTCCTTGACAGTTCTCTGCATAGCTACACTTACGTCACTCAAGCGGCACAGGGGTACTCTAACAATTAATTGTAAACCAGGGGGAAACTTTTAATGGACCTCTTCTTGAGATCTTGTGTTAAAAAAAGAAAAGTTCCCATGAGTGAAGTATAAGTTAGCTTTTCCAGGGGGAAAAAAAGGAATGAATTACATTTCTCTTCTTGTCCTTTAAATGAATAGCATAGTTTGGGTGAAATTATCAGGCAATTGCATGCCTTTTATGCAGATAATGCTATTTGATGAAAGCGGTGTTTTGATCTGCTGAGGATAATACAGATCCAGGGTTGGATTCATTGGTAAGAGTAAAGCTGTCTTCTGTGATAACTTCATCTCAGCATGAGGTCAGACGGGGAAAACTGGGATGGGGGATTAAAAAATGACACAGTCGGAGCAGTATTCAGTTCCCTGCTGTGCTCCTGGCTGCACACTATAGCTTATGTTTCTGATCTGTTATGGTATTGTCTGCTTTTCTCTCCCAGAGCAGAAAGAGATTGCTTAAAACTTTTCTTTTTTCAGCTAGAGGGATTAGTTCAGTGCAGCTTTTTTAATTAAAGAAACTGTATCTTTTTCAATGTAATTTAAGGCTGTACAAGAAGGCCATCAGCATTCATAACTTAGTACTATTACCTGTGACAAAGCCTAGCCATTAGTTTTACATTCAGAAGAAATTGCTAATAAGAATTTCAAGGGTTAAAAATTGGTAATTGGCCCTGGAATTGAAAGAAACACACTTAGCTGTTATCTCCTGAAAGTTTTCAGGGGGGGAACTTCAGAAGCTTTGCTGCTAGTTTATCTGAGCTTTCTTAATTAAATCTCTGTGGCGTTGGGACAGTGGCTAGAAAATGTTCTGATATGTCGGTATAGACCTCAGTGTATCTTCTCCACAAAAAATATAAATATACCCATAAATATTAAAATGTCATCTATTGGAGATGTCTCTGTAATGACAACAACTTCCTCTTTAGATTCACATTTATTGTCACTCCACAGATTTTCTATAAGTATGACCAGTACCTTTTTTAATTAGTAATAATATGCAAATAATAGACACATGTGAACGACACCTAACAATGATCAGTGTGTGTATGCCTGCAGATGTGTCTATGCATATGTGTGTGTGTATTTATATCTATGATTCATGCATATTTACACATATATATTCATATATACATACACATACATGGTTTTCAGCTCAGAGAGTTGAATTTACAGCTCAATTTAAATCAGGTTAATGGCTAAAACCTTCAAATGTTTCAAATAAGGCCCATATGGTGATCACTTTACAAAGCATACAGGGACTGTGCTTAGGTTGCAATATACACATTTCCAACTAAATTCCATGCCAGATCAATTAGAAACAGTTCTCCTGAGCAGACAGGAACAAACACAGATTGTTACCACTCTACTGCCTGAACTCTTGTCTTCCAGGAATAAAAGCAGTCATTTTGAATACGTGTTACTACCAACAGCCAAAAAAAAAAAAAAAGAAAATAAAATTAAACACTAGTATTCTAATAAAATCTCTGTTAAGGCACATCAGACAGAGCAATTAACATCCAAGTTATCAAAATTAAATAGTAGATCCTTGTCCCTCGTTAGAGGTTTTAGTTAGAGAGGTGTGTTTTCCAAACGGCATTTATTAGGGATGTCTTCTGCTAGGAAGAGTACATGGCAGGGAGAAGGAAAAAGGAAAGAAACAGACAACAGAAAAGCACATTTGATTTCTTTTTTCCTCATTCTGTGCACTTGTTTTTTCTTTATGTAGTCTCTTCCATAGATTTCCTTTATTTGAACAGCTCATTAGTGGAACTTTTTTTTTTTTTCATAGATCTTTCAATCAGAAAGCTATAAAGGAAAAATAATATTAATTATGGGTATGAAGCTTATTTTTTTTTTTAAAAAAAAGCCTTTTTCATCCTGTAAAAAAAAAAAAAAAAAAAAACCCACAAAAAAAAACACCAAAAACATAAATTCTGAATAAATGTGGCTTTATTAGGTAAACCTCTGCATGTGCATGGAGGGTCTGTATATGGACTTCCAATTGCCATAAGGATTCTGCACTCCTCCAGCTAATGGAAAATACGGATAGTTACTCCAGTTGTAGTTATATCCGCAAACACAAATCTTAATTTTTTCATGGCCTTGTGTACTAATTCACACTGTTGGCAGTAGCAGTGTTTGATGATGGCTCCTGCTTATGAATACAAGGTGATTAAAATGATTATGTGCTTGATATTAAGGCCTCAAGTTTAGCTCAGACAGTAGTTCCTAGTGCAGTATTAATACCATATGAAAGGCATTTTTGTATCCCAAATCATATGCAAACTCCTTCAGGTTCTTTCCTAAGAACCCAGTGAAGAGGGTCAGCAGTTGTGTGCTGCTGAAGTGCATCATTTTCTCCAGAGGTCAGCTTCCCACATAGCTTTGTTTTATGCAGTGGAACACAAACTAATGTAGTGGAAAAGCATGACCCCCATTTAAAGGTTGATTTGTATGATAATCAGTACATTTAGTGGCTTCAAAATGAATGTGTGTAAGGCCCTATCTTGCTTTAATTAAGGTAATTAAGACATATTTCTCTCTGCAGACAGCTATTTAATTTTATGGCTTTGTCAGTGATCAGATTAGAATATTTGTTTTACAATTTTACCACAATTCAGCACCGGGGGAAAGAGCTTTTCTCGACCTGCTCCTGGCAGCGGGGCACCCTGGTGCAGGAGCTGGGGGGAGAGCTCAGCTTTTGCTTCGGAGCATCCACACTGATGGTACGGAGTGGACAGCTAGCAGTGCCCTCCCGACCTTCACCTCCCAGCTCGGACGGCGGAGCAGCGCAGGCCGCCCCCTTCTCCCCAAAGTAACCCGTTCCCAAAGCGAGAGGGGGCCGGTTTTCAACAGGGATCGCGGCAGAGCGCGTTCACTGTAAGCTCGTCACCTCCCGCCGCGGTTCGCCGTCGGCGCTGCGCGAGGGCTGCGCGGGCGCTGCGCGGGCTGAGCCACCGCCCAGTTACCGCCCCGCCCCGCCTGGGTACCGCGGAGGGAAGCGAGAGAACTCCGCCGCGGGAGCCACCGCTCAGCAGCTGCCGCCTCGGTCCCTCCCCGGGGCTCGCACAGGAGCGGGAGACGTAGAGACGTGCGGAGAACAAGTTGCTGCCATGTTGGGGTCGGCCAGCAAGGGTGATGGGGAGCCGAAAGGAGCGTTTATCTATTTACTTATGTATTTATTTTCCATTTAGGATTGTGATGATGAAGCATCCTGACGCAGGGTAACGTTGAGAGTTGTTTTCCGTCAGGTAGAGGCAGCCCCTGTCTAGCTGCGCTGATCCGCACCTTGCCACTTACCTCTCAGGAAAATGGGTGGTTAGAAACTGTTTTGTCCTCCATGAGCTGTAGATCGAGGACCTCTGACAACGCAGAGATTCTTTTCAGACACTCCAGTATCCTTAAGAGCTAGAGCCCCAGGAGCAGAAAGTGCTGCTGAGCCTGGCTAAGCCCGAGCTCCCGTTCAAGCACGGCCGGACACGTTGAGAGAGCGGTTTAAGAAGTTTGGAGAGAAAGTGACGATGTCTTGAATTTGTCTTATCTTTTGGTGTTACTGGCAGATTAGTGCAGGAGCCGGCACGTCTTGGATCCGAGAACCTCCTGCTCTCTTCTTCCACTAACACCTAGTGTCCAAAAAGATTTACTGATAGCCACATTTAAAAAGAAAGTCTCTCTAAGTCGATAAGGAATGCATATCCTTTTGTTCTTTCTCAGCTAAAATGGAAGCTTATTGGCAATTCCAAAGAGTAAGGAAGGGCTGGGCTGTGATTTCAGACAGTTTAATCACATTTGAGAGTTGACATCAGGATACTTCCCTACAAAGCTGTAACACAAATGTGACTGCACACTTCTCAAATGAATTTGAACTCTGAAGGCTGAAATTCAATTAAACTTTGGTAAGCCCAGTAGTGCTGCTTCAGGTACGTTCAAGTTAAGAGCATCAAAATAACTTACTCTGCACTTCAAATGTGCATTAATAAGTAGTTGATGTTTGTTGTTTATCCTGTGGGTTTTGCACAAGGAAGGAATTATATATTTTTTTTCTATTTATAATGGGGGAGCACCTGAACTCCCTACGTTTGGAGGCAGTGAAACGTTCAAGTTAGCACTAGATGAATGGATTTAGATCAGATAATGTGAACGGCTGAAGTAGTGCAAAAAATAGGGTTTGCTTTTAGGTTTGCATTTGCAAATAGAATTTTTAATTTTGTGTTGGAAGACTGTAAGCAAAAAAACCACAAACACATACAAAAAAAAAACCAACCTAAAACCAAACAACCCCCCTGCCCCCAAACAAACAAACAAACGAAAAAAAAACCAAATCCCTATGTAAAGTCCCGACTCTGTAAGATTTGCTTTTAGTTTAGCAAAAAAGCTATTCTGTATACTATGGAACAACAGTTGTAGCTCTTTGCAGAAGTTCAGGGATGAGGTTATTCCCGTGTGCCTAGCTATGTGTTTTTTGAACAAAGAATTTTGGGCAATTTCCATTTGCATGCTTCGAATGCTTTTTTTTTATAAGGACTAAAGCCTTTGTAGGATATTGAGATCAAGACGATTCCAGTTGTACCTATATTATCTGGGCATTTACTTGCACGGATCCCTATCTGGACAGCTCTCCGTGACTCCTGCCTTTCCAAACGAAATCCCATCACTTCAGAGTCACTCCCAAAGTCAGTGCAGATTGTTCATTTCAATCCCATTGGTTCTGTTTTGGTGTCTTTAAAAGAACTTTGCCAAAGCTGCTTTCTAAGGTATTATTTTTTTTTTTTTTTTTTTTTTTTTTTGCAATATTACGTATTTTCTGAGGAGGAAGAAAAGTTATTTCCGCTATAAAATACATGTTTTGTTTTCTTTACGCTCAATAGGATAACACATTGACTGCCTACTTAAAAATGTTGGAAACACTTATGGGGTTTTATTACACTTGCTGCATAACGGTGCTTTGCGATGCTGGCGGTCTGTGTGTGTTCACATTCAGTACCTGCTGTAATTCTGAAATGCTGATCCCAGCGCGACTGAACCCGTTTAAACGCCCAGGCGCCCTGCCTCAGGGCCAGCCCAGCAAAGGGCAAGTGCAGTGGGAAACACAGGGGTAAAGCGCTTGAGCCTGACTGCACCTGCAGTAACGTTTCTATGTTTAGGAGGCATTTCCAGTCATTTCGGTTCAGAGGAACATGGGAATTTTCCTCAGGAGCGTTTAAGATAACATGGTGGCGCATCTTTTATTACAGAGTCTGAGATGCGGCAGATAAAGTTTGGAAAAATCAAAGCACTGGAGCGGGTAGCCAGCTAGCGCTCGAAGCTGCTCAGCTATCGAACGTCCCCCAGGGTTGCACATCTCGTGTGTGAAACGCCTTTGAGTTTCAAAGAAAAGGATAAAGGAATAAAAAAAGGCAGCGGTCCTAGACCGAGAGGTAGGAAACATCTCAGCGTGCGAAAAGTTACAGCTACTGCTTTGAGTGGAGAGGATGCTGAGGCGTTAGGAAGAAAAACAAGCAGAAGCGCCTTTGTACGGGAGAGAGGAACAGCGTTAAAAGCAGATGTTTGAGCTGGAATCAGGTCACTCGGCGCCTGCACCCGCCTGGCTCCGAAGGCTGCCGGGGTGCGGGGACAGACCGGGCGGGGGGCAGCGGGTGCCAGTGGAGGGCAGGGCGGGGGGCAGCGTGTCTGGCCGGGGACCCCTGGTTTCCCCACCGGCCTGCCGGGCCGCTGCCTGCGCCGCAGCTCCCAAGCCGCCGGGAGCGGGCGAGGTGCCGCTCTTGGCGGGCTGGCCGCAGCGCTGCGCTGCAGGGAACCGCGGGTTATTTCCCCAAATACTTCCCCTCCCGTCATAAAAAAAAAAAAAAAAAAATAAAAAGTAGGTCCCTGCGGACAACAAAATACTGCGGAGTGAAGCTTCCTGCCTCCGCCGGGAGGAGGGAAGGCGTAATGAAGCCGTATAAGTTCATTAGTGTTTGCAATCAGGAGCCTGCAGACACCTTCATCAGGGCAGAAAGCCGCGAAGAGCCATTCATCAGCCTAAAGTGCCGCTCGCGGATGACCCCTAAATCACCGCCGGCGTCGCGGATGCGCTGATTGCGCACAGCGTGGGACCCGCGCCACAGCACTCCACGAGAGCCGCTAACGGGGGAGGCGGGTGGGCAGGAGGAAAAGACACCGCAGCCCGGCGGGTCACGGCCCAGGGGAGCGACGGAAACCTCAACCAGCCAGCCCCCCCCCCCGCTCATACGGCGCAAGTAGGTGCCGGCGGCGGCTCCTCCCCGCGCTCCTCCCTGCCCGGCACGTTGCTGTGCGCGCACCTCCGCCCCCCTCCCGCAATCGCGGCCAAACTCCCTGCCTGCCCCGGCGGGGAAAGGGGCGGGGAAAGTGAACTCCGCGGGGCGCGCAAGTCCCTGCGGCGGGGGGCGCGGGCAGCAACTCGTGGCCCTCCCCCCGCCCCTCCTCCGGCTCCTGCCCGCCCTCCGCTCCCGCCCGCTCGGCCTGACAAAGTGCCGGTGTGCGCCGCTCTTCTCCGCGCTGTTGCCGGGGCGCGGAGGTGGCGAGGCTCGCAGCGCGCCAGCGGTAAGTGGCACGCTGCGCGCCCGCGGAGGCCGCCGGCCTGTTGCGGGGCGCCGGGGCCGCTGCCTTTTCTCCCGGCCGAGGGCGTGAGAGCGAGAGAGCGAACGGGGGCTGGTGAGCGAAGGACGGTGGAGGGTTTCCGCGGCCTGACGTTTCCTCCACCTCCCCGCTTCTTGTTGGTGCTGTTGTCTGCGGGACCTTCGCCAGGCGGGAGCCGCGGGGCGCCCCGGGTAGCGCGGCTGCGGCCGGAGCGCGGCGCCAGGTAGGGCTCTTCGGGGGAGTCAGAGTGGGTCCGAGTGCGCAACTTGATCTGGAAACTCCACGGTGTGGGGCGGACAGTTGAGGGGGGTGTGAATGCGCAGATCTGTGTCTGTCAGCAGCTCTGCTCTGCGCGGCCGGGGCTGGACGAACTCACGGGGCTGTCGGTGGGAGCGGGACCGTTCGCCCTTTGGCAACGTCCACCCACCTCCCCCATCCCCAGCGGGTGCGCGCTGCCGCCCGCAGCTGTGCCTGGCGCGCGGCGGCGCGGGAACTCTCTCTGGAAAGTTTGCGGTGGGTTCCGAACTTCGCTGGCGTCGCCCGGGACCCGCGTGCTGCGGCCGGGGGTGCCGCGGTCCCGCGCAAGCCCGACGTACCCTGCTGCGCGTTCTGAGGGAGAACGGCGCCCGCAGCGCTTTATTCGGTAGACGGTGGTGGAACCGCGTTACGGGGTACCGGGTGCGCGGGGCGACCACACAGTGCCGTGTGTCACTGCCGTCCGGGGGAGGAAGAGGTACTCTCCCTCGTGAAGTTACCTGCGCCTCTGGTGTCTGGTGGGTTTTTCCTTCGTGTGGTGTAGGAAGCAGGTCTGTTGTTCCGCGGGCTTAGAAGTTTTATGTAGCGAAGTTGGTTAAAGTAACGTAAGAAGGTAAAATACAAAAGCTAGCTCTGTTAAAAGTTTTAATAGGAGCTGTTTCGGTAAGATATCTAACAGTTCTAGACTCACTAAATTTTTAGATTTAAAATACTTTTTAAGTCGGAAAACTTTTTGCCAGTTTTATTTTTGTGTTCTCTAAATGTCACATGTCCTTCACATTAATCCTTCTTAGTTGGATGCTTGCTTAGTTTTATATGGCTATTACCTGCTGCATTTTATGTACATTTCTTCAGGCAAAGTATTTTGCATCATTCTGTTGAAGAGTTACAGTGATATTCAATGGATGCTTATGTCCTAAAATTCAGTGTACTAAAGAGCATATTAAAGTATAAACATTGCTCATCCATGGTCTTACAAAAGAGGCAACTGTAATACACTTGAAGACACTGCTGAAAAATACAGTTTCTCTTCCCTTCTAAAATAAGACAAGTGCTATTCAGAATTATTAATGCGTTCATATCTGGGACCAACAATATTGGCTTAATATTGTACAATATTGGCTTAATATTGTACATAAGGAAAGATTTTCATATAGTGTATTCTGATGTAATGGAAAAATAGTTAGGAAGAATGGACCCTATATGGGTATGAATATATATGAAAAAGGTATCACTTCAGTTTGAGGAAGATACAGGAGATTGAGAGAAATAATATTATTTCACAATTCCTAGCTGTGCCCTTATGAGCTTGCTAGGTTATTTTCAATGGTATGGTAAATTAGGGGAGGACAAAAAGACAGCAGTACTGAAGTATTAGAGGCATACATCAGGTTAAAAAGTGAAATGAGTTTACGTAAGTGAACAGTGAGATGAAGGTTATTGTTTGGTAGAAGAAATACTTGACCATGCCAAGAAGAGTCTTTTTTTTAATATTTATTGGAGGGGAAAAAAAAATCCAGAATAACATTCATAATCCAGTTAGCAAGTTAAGACTGGTACTTCAGTGAAATCTCTTTGAGCCAGGAGTAATTATCCTCTGTTCAAATGGAGAAGGGGAAAAAAGGATTTGGTAATAGAAACTAGATTTGAAGTTAAAAATCAGTCCACAATAGCTGCTTTTAAGAAGCAGCTATTTAACAAGAACCCCATAAAATATCAGAAAAAAATGGAATAATAATCAACCTGAAAGTACGTTTTCATCATCTTTGAGCCCCAACCATTAACCGAATATAGGCTCAGCTCAGATATCGAGTACCTTTACCCCAGTTAAAGGCAGTGAGCCTTAGACAGACTGATGCCCATGTAGACTGATGCAAAAACTCACACAGACTTGCATCAGTTCTGGATTAGGCCCAGTAAAAACTGAGAGTGCTCAAGGACTTTGAGGATCAGGCGCTGTTTGCGAAGGGGCATTTTGCTGTATTAACATTAAAGAAAACACCAAAGACTTACGCCAAAACTTCAGGTCTGAAATACTTTAATATTATGGTGATACTGCATTTACTGTTCTTGAACGGTGCACATCTGGTACAGAAAACTCATCTCTCTGGCAGTGTGCAAAAGAAAATGTAGAATTCTTACGGAGTAATTGCAAAGTATCTTTTCAGAATCTTATGCAGGTATGTTGCATTTGTGTAAAATTTGGAGGCAGATTTGAACTGTGATACTACATGTCAGAGAAGGTTAATCAGATTAACGCGTATATAATATTATGGTGTTTAAGAATAGCTTTACTATGTAATCTGTTCTATTAAACGAATACGTGTAAACTTGCTTGGCTTACTGGTTCAGCAAATATAGTAATAATGTGACTTCAGCTCCTGTGAGTTTGTGCAGTATTAACTGCACAAAATATTATCAGAAGTAATTTTAGTGTGTTATAATAAAGCTTTTGGTCTGACAAAATAAATTTTTCTTCCTTGGCTAACTGGTTAAATAAGTAAGTTCTTTCAGGATGCTTACATGCAATTCTTCTTCACAGGCTGAAGTGTATCTTGTGATCTTAAGATAAATGCTTGAACTTTATAGGAGTGAAATTGTGAAGAGTTTTATCTTGCGGTAAAATATATTAGAAACCCAGTGCTACGGTAGATACCCCCACTGTCAGCTATGCAATTAAAACCAAAACCCTAAACATTTGGAGGTTGCAGAGGCTTTAAAGAGTAACACTGTAAAAATGTGCCACTTTAACAACCTTTCCTTACTTCTAAAACTGATTAATTACTATGTCTTATAAAACCTGATTTATTTCATACTTTTTTCATACCAAGCATTACCATTATGAAGCTCTCCTTATAATTGAGATTAATGTTTCTGAGCAAAGAAGTGGTTTGGAGGGCTGCATTCATTTTGAGTGCTGTTCTAATCAATTTTAGATACAGCATTTCACAATGTATCAGTCTGCATCCAAACCTGCCTTATTATGGGGAGTTAACTTGTTAGTGATTGATAGCAAGCCTGCTCCATCTCCAGCGGTGATTTGTCTCAAAACAAGTGTTACAGTTTCCAAGAATTTTAGTACAGGGTCAGGGGACTCTCATGCCCTTTCTGTGGCCTGACTGAAGCTTGATAGAACAGCTACAAAAAATGGTAGTGTGTTGTTTTTGGGGGGGGAGAACCCCCAAACAAAAAACAAAACCCCAAGTCCAAGCAAAAAACCAAACCCTTTCACCTGTATTGAGTGGTGCTCCTTAAACTGTTGTGTTGGTCTTTATGCGTATAGTCTGCAGTGATAGGCACAATGCACAGATAGTGTCTTTATGCACCACTGCATACTGTTTCAATGTATGCCTGCTAGATTATTGTGAAGAATATCTTTAGGGTTTGAAATCAACTCATGAGGCTGTTTTCAAATGACAGGATGTATATCTACTGCCTATTGTCTGTGTAGGTAATGAAAGATGTTGTTGATCCATTTTTTTTTTTTTTTTCAAATTTGTTTTCCTTCCTTTCTTTTAAAAGTAGCAAGGACATTGCTTGTTTCGATATCTACTGAAATATTTGCACATTCCTTCTGTGCACCCTCTGGTCTCAGCTTCACCTCTGTTTCATGCTTAATCAAGGGTGTATGGTCGCATGCTACTGCCGAGTGTGATGCGTAAATATTTAAGGTTTAGGAAAAACTGATTTCTTGATAAAAATAAATGAAAAAGCCCAAATGTAAACAAAACCATCAAAAAAAACCAGCAACAAAATAAAGAAGCCTCTGAAAATAGTACACACTGTTCTAAGAATATTTTTGTGTGTGTCTACTGTCAGGATGGTGATTTCAATCTAAATAGTAGTTATTTATTTCTTGCAAGACATGCTAATTGCATTTGGTAGCTTTTTTAAGTTTGCATATTGAACTAATTAAATCAGTCTTTTAGTTTAAGTGTGTATGTAAACAGTATACAGAATGCTGCAGCTGAAGCATTCCATAAAAATATTTCCTGTCTTAGCAGATCAGAAGCTAATAAAATTACAAAACATTTACAAATACCAAGCTGTAAGTGCTCCACACCACTTTAGCTCAGTGTTTTGTTGTGGAAGAAATGTTGTCAGTATTGGTTAGTTTTAATACTCTCGCTAAAATAGCCGCTACTGAACTAATACAGAAGGAATACCTTTTAAATATACAATAAAATAGAGAATACAATATAAACTGTATCTCTGATTACCTTCTTAGATGGAGATCTGTCCAAATGGTACATACTTTGATTGTACAATATGTGTACTTTTGTTGTAAAATACTTTTTAGGCAAAGATGATGCTTGGATGACCCGTTAGAAAAGTAGTTTAAATGTGGAACTGTTTTGTGCTGGTATATGCTGTGGGTCTTGCAAAGGAGAGGATATACTTTTCTAATTTAGACTGCAATCCAACATACAAGTTCAAGCCGAGCTGACCTAATTATTTTAGATTTTGCAACTTGTTTCTGTGTAACAGATTGAGGTTGTTGATACATGATGTGTATGTTTGTGTCTGCAGAAAAGTTAATTGTAAACAGTAGTGCCTAGATATACAGAAAGCAAAACAGTAAATTAGGAATTGGGAAGTACTACACTAAATTTAGTACTGATTAACATACCTTGCAAACCCACTGAAATCAGCAAATTATCTGGATTGCAATGTATTACTGAACTGGGAGGCTCTACTATCTCTTTGTATTAATTTTTTTCTTCATGTATTAAATGTGTATTACTATAATGTAGCAACTTTGGTTTTACTTTAGGCTTTCATGAATGGAATGGAATCTGCATGTATAAAAACAAAACCAATTTCCAACATGAGAAAAGACTGTTAAATTATCGCAGTTAACTTTCCTGGCTTTTCTTATTTTAAGACACTTCTAAATATTTAAAATGAGAATCTTACCATATGTTAGCTATGGATTATAATTGTGTAATAATAGAGTCTCTGTTTGTCTGGGTTTGTTCTTTTTTATTATTCTTAATTTTTTATTTTTATTTCTTTTCTTTCCCTGGCAAAACACTGGAAAGATTGTGGACTTTTTTAGTACTGAACAGGTTTACCAACTTCATGAACTCTTTTGAGGAATTCATTTTAAAAGGAAGGGAATATCGTTCCGTTATGTCAGTTGAAAAATCTGTATTCCTTTATGCTGTATTTTTATATTTGAATTACAGAAGTGTAAAATAGCAGTTTACAAAAAATATTAAGGTATTACAACATGAATTTTTCCTGTGCCATCATGAGAAAATGTTTAGAAACTCAACAAATATTATCATAAAAGCTCTGTTGGTGTTGAATTTGGAATGTGTTGTATTAGAATCAATAGTGCTGTTGGTGTTACTTTCCAACATTGTGCTGAATTTCTAGTAGTATTTTTTACAACAGAAAAGCCAACATACAAAGAAACTTGTGTCTTATTTCCTTATTTGAGTCTTGACAATTTTTAGTGTCTTAAAACTGTCAGTGGGAAAATGAGTGAACTGGAGATTGAAAGTTTTTTCTTGACAAGAATTGCAATAGAAAGCTGCATGGTAGAAATTTTAGAGGGGGATAGAAAGTAAGCAGCACATGATTTATTATTGCACAACATTTTCTTAAATCATGGAAGTCCTTGATACACTTTGTCTGGGTCATGGAGTGGGTGACTGTGTAGTGGTTGAAGAAATCATCATTGCTAATAAGTGTTACTTTAGATTAGCAAATGAAAGACTGCGTGTCCTTCAAAGGCCTCATCCATTCTCATTATAATTCCTTGAACATTTGCCTGACCTTTTTCAAGAAATCCTACAGAAACTTTATGCTTAAGAGCACTACATAAATAAACTGACCAGCACTTGTCTCAAGAAGCTTGTAATCTAATGGCAGGAGCAATAATGCCTCCTTTAACACAAAAACAGAGAATGTTACTTGCCATGGCAAATTGTTCGTTTATTTAAAAATCTCTTTTCCTACTGATGTGATGCTTATGCAACTGATGAGTACTGAGCAGCTTTGTGAAAGTAAGTAGTGTCACAGTAGTCTGACAAAAATCTGAAGCCAAATTTTACGGCTGATATTTTTCCTCTCATCTTTCCTCTCACCTTTCAATATGCATTCATTCAGAAAGCTTGGGTAGGCAGAGTAGTTTTGTTTTTATGACAGAGCATGAATGTTTTTGAAGGTAGAACATGCCCAGGTAACGCAAACCAGCATAGCTCCCCTCACCTCAGTCAAGATATTGTCATTTAACTTGCAGATGGTGAAATGTAGGACTTACCCTCCAGAAACGCTTTCAATATAGATTTCACTTAATCTCTTCTTTTTTTTTGTGAACAGTTTGTCTTCCCTGTTATAAAATACATTGCTAATTTGAATAGGCTTTGATGCCCCTGAAAAGCACCATGGCTGACATGTTATTCTTCTATTAAAAAAGAAAAAAAAATCATTGCTAGTGAACTTGGCAAAGCAGAAAATAATTCATGTTATTAAATCAGTTTTTCTTAGGAAGATGTTCTTTATTCATTCTACTGAATATATAAAGTACTTGATGTTTCTCTACTCCCCTTGAAAGATATTCTCGATTTCCATGTCAAAAGGTTGATTGGCATTGTCCAAACCTATGTAACTGGAACTGAGGAAGGTTGATATTCCAACAAATCAGATGGCTGAAATTTTGGCTACGAGTTGTGAGTGTTTATATATTGGTTTAACAGCAAAGGGAAAGTTATTGTAAGTCTTAACATTCAGGCCACAGTTGCTAAACTGCCCTTTGTTCACAGTTGTTCCCATTTTGAAAAGCATAAAAGTTACATTTTCAAAGTAGTGTTGGAACTTGAGAAATATTGCGTCTCCATAAATGATTGTCTGAGCTTAAACCAAACAAATAAAAACATAGGACTTCTGGGGAGTTCTAGCTTGCATTTTGGTTAAGTCAGACTGGTAGGCATTAATGTAAGTCATTAAATTTGATTTCTCTTCATCCATAACAAGCTAGAAAATTAAGACTTTAGGCAACAGAGAGCCGTTTAGCACTGCGGTTCCTTACTTTTTTTTGCCTGATTTAAGAGATGATTTGTATGAGTGAGATTGTATAGATGGTAGGTGGGACTCTTTTTCATAGCTTACTTTGCTGCTTGCAATGGTAATACACCATTTTTAATTGTTTCATATTCAAACAATTGATTTTGATACAAATTGCTGACAGAGGAATGAAAAAATTCATGGCAGATTTAAAATATATGTATGTGTGTGTGTGTGTGTGTGTGCATGCATGCCTACTTTGACCATTCAGTGCATTTTGACTTGGTAAGTAAGCACTACAGTACAAAATTATAGGAGAATTGCTCCCCCTCTTCTCCCTTCCCTCCCTGGTTTGTCTGATAATTGCAGAAGGGTGTGATTTCAGCAGAGGCCAGTGTGTTGGAAGGCTGAAATGCGTGTCACCTTTCAGAAAGTTTTTCATTAATTTGTGTATTATTAGACCATGAAGAAAGATCCACCTTGTAATGAAATATTCATGTTTGTGGCCTGTTTTCATCTTTCATATGTCTCTTGCAGTCAATGAGAGGTAACAATCTAACTGAATGTTTGATAACCCAGAAATACATCTATGAATGACTGTGCGCTATAGGAAACTTAGAAGTAGTAAGTGATCAGAAAAGCTGGGGGTTCATTTTCTCTCTTGAGTGAAGAATATCATAGAGTGAAAATGGAATATCAACTCTTACTTAGCATGAAATAGTTATAATTACATTTAGAAATGTGTTAAGTGGCTTGAAAATGCATAGCCACTTATTCTTTTGATAATTTTATGTTAATTGTGGAATGATACAGGGTTAATGATACAAAATGTTAGCACTTCTAATGATATGTTTAAGAACAGTGCAGCCATTAAATTCAGTAAACTGAATATGTGTGCCTCATAAATAAATGCTGAATTATAATACGAAACGCACCATGACCAAATTAATTAGTATGTTTAATCTAGTGAATTCCAGCTAGGCTGCATACAATGTGGACATGTATTTAATTTCTAAATTTAATATTAGCTGCATAAGTCAACTCTACTTATTCAGTGCTGAATTAACAAGCTGTTGTAACTCTTAGTGATTTTTAAATATTATCATGAAAAAAAGGGATGGGAGTGATGATGCTCCCCCCCATCCCTGCTCTCCCCACTCTTCTCATAATAGGTCATTATCAGGAGGTAGAATTCCTGAGGTCCAAAATAACAAATCTGTAACAACAAATTCAGTCAAAATGGTGACACTGATTCAAACTCATTCAACAATCTAGGACACACTCTTGCATTTGCTTATTTGATGCAAACGTTTCTGTTGGTTTTTTTTCTGTGTGATCATTATTGTATCAGTTTTTATTTATGCAGGGAGAGTTAAAATGCCAGTAGAATCATCTTAATTTTTTGAAGAAAAGCAGAAAATGCAAGTCTATGTATTATTTTTTTTTTAACCCTTGAGTACCTCAGATGTTCTTCTTAAATTACAAGAATCGTGTGTTTACCAGGTGAGCTCTAGGACATACAGTATTTCTTGAACTCCTGAATTCTTCATTATGAATTCCAGACAGAAATAAAAAATTGGGTGGTTTGGATGAGTTTGAGTCTAATTCTGCAAATCTCTGTATAATCTATTCAGTTGGTAGTTCAAGGGACTTCAGTGAGATTGTGTAGTGAACAGGCACGGTGCCTGTGATCAGTGGAATGTAGGCTCAGGCTCATTGCTTTCAAAGGGTAGGATGTTTAAGATGAAGAGACTGAGAATAACCAGAATGTGTTTTTTTTTCTTTCCAATCCCCCCCCCTCCCCCCAATAGGGGTCTACCCACCTCACCCATAACCTAAGTCTATGTTTGCACTATGATGTGGGTTTTTTTTTCATGACTAGAAATGACTTGATGAACCATTCAGGTTTTTTATGGAGAGACCATAAAGCACTGAGCAGTCTGACTGCACTCTGCTCCTCAGTGAAACCTGAAATGTAGTTAAGGTTTGTATTTCATTTCCAACCCATACCCCAGCATTTCCAATAAGCAAGTCTGATGACTGTTTATTTGCTGGGCCACACAAAAGAGCACATTTGTCCAAAAGGAAGCATGATGAGGTTATACCGTATTGATCACTGTGTTGTAACTTTCTCATATACTGAGACATATCGTTTATGTTGCTTAACTCTTGAAGAACATTTTGATCTATCTGTATCGATTCATGTTCCTCCAAACAATTCTTGGGCATGGTTTTGCAGTTGAGAAGAGGGAAATGTTCTTGGGACCATTCCTAATCAGTGCTTTGCTTCAGGCTTCCTGACTTAAGGGTTAAAACTTTTTACTAGCATGGATCTGATTTAATTAGACCTGCTTTAGGCAGGGTTTTGGACAAGATGACCTTCAGAAGTCCTTTCCAACTTAAATTAGCCTATGATTCCTTGCCTGCTGGCTGCAGATTTTGTAATCCTTCTTGGGGATGTTGAATTTACTAGTTGGGCATCAAATCTGAGTTCAGTATTATTGATACTTAATTCCATCAACCACGTTTGCAAGAGCAGTTCAATTTAATTGGCTCAGAACTCAGATAATCATATTCCTGTTTTAATCAGTTTCAATGAACTGGTGTTGCTGTTTTATAACCTTTTGTAGGGGTAATCTTTATCTACCCTGCTTGTATAAGATAGTACGTATTAAGTCATCAGAGGATCTGTGGGAGTGGACAAGCACAATGAGGACCCTGTGTGTTAGATACCTCAAGGTATTTCTTGAAAAGTGGTATTTCATTTTTGGAACTTAGTTCTTTCTTTAATATGTTAATCATGAAAAAAGAACTGTATTATAAAGTCTTTTCAGCACTTGTTTTCAAACTCTAGAATTGTTGTTAGGTGCAGTAAGTTGCTCTGCACTAGAAACTTAGTAAAATTAATTAAAATATTTAAGAAAGAAAAAAACAGTAACCTCTAGCGTAATTTTAGTACATGCACACGCTAATTATTACACAATACTAACCTCACATAATACAAGTTTACTGGTTTATATTAAGTGCACAATAGCTAGTGCTGCTGTTTATGGGTAACATCATCCGTGGAACCCAGATTAACAGCTTTTTGCAGAGATTTTTATTATGAGATGGCATTAAAGGTGATATTAACTGATTTAAATAATCTCAAAGGTTTTGTTACTTTTTTTTTTGGAGGTTTTTTCTTAAAATAAAATTCTGTTTTCTTTGGGGTTTGCTGCAGGATGGACAAGAGTAATAAGTTACAATGATTTCTTTTAACATTTATGAAATAAGTAATAAAAATTTAAAGAATTGTCACTGACTATCAACTTTTTGGATGTGAAGAGATTCTGCTTACATGTAGCACATAATGCCTAAAGCAAAGCTACGTCAGCAGATACCACATTGATGTAAAACAACTTAGAGTGTATAGATTGGACTTTAAAGCATTTACTTAACATGGAATTGAATAGCAGTTAGATACCTGAACTGTAAATGGTGTGGTCTGCTATCTGCTGAGCACAAGCGGTTAACTGAAACACGAAGGCAGGTGCCTTATGAACCACTTTTTCTGTAGTGCTTCAGTTTCATACACACTCAATGGAGGAAAATAAATGAAACAATCTACAAGGGATCGTGTCTGCCTAAGGTTAGGCACCCATACAGGCTATCTTTGTGAAGGTCTTTAAGGCATGTCATGACCTTCTCTCCATTGCTTTGAAAGTTGGACACTCACTGTAGTACTGCTGCTTTGTGAGACACCTGAAGTGTAAGCTCAGTTTACTGATCTAAACTAAACAGACTGGATTTCATACGTACTACCTCAACCAAAACTACATCAACAGCTATGAGAACATTGTAAAAATAGTGTGGATGTTAAGGCTTTCTTTACCTGGAACGAAAACAGCTATTTCCAGTTGTACATTTTTAACATAATTGGAATCACATTGTAGATATTTCCAAACTGTTGTTTCATCATCAATTTATAGGTTGAAGATTGTTCCTGGGTCTAAATAGGACCTTCATTTCTGCATTAGTATACACAGGCTGCACGTTAGAAACAAATGTTGCTGCAAATACGGAGAAGCTTTTATGCATATTTTTTTAAGCTCTGGCTTCTATTAGTATTGTTTCAGGGGAAAAAAATGTTTCTACATTATTTCATTATAAACAGATTAACTGGTAAGCACTGTATCCGCTGTGATTTTGAATATTTTTTTGAAATACAATTCAAATAATTTTAGATTAGAAAATGCAGACATTGGGTTAAGTGCAGGTAACTATTAGAGCTCTTCTAGCTCATCAGTAGTTTCAAAAATGTCAGTAGGCAACAGCTGTAGGCTTCCCTCGGCCCCGTAACATTACCAGCATTTTTAGTTTAATTTCATATCCTAGAAATAAAAAGTACTAGGGATTCTGAAAGGTTGGTCTTAATATTTCTTCTTCCTTCTTTACTGTGCCATTCGTGTGACTGTTCTACTCAACCCTGTTACATTTCTCCCTGATGGCTGAAGACGCCTGTTAAATATCAATTTCTGCTTCCAGAAGATGGGTTATATGATGTTTGTGTGACAAGCACAGGAACTTGTTTGTTGTTTCATCTTCTCTATGGTGGTTCATAACTGTCTTAAAAGCCAGTAAGGCTTTGATTTGATTAACATTTTAAGCTTTCATAAGCTGCCAGTACTTCCCTTAAAAATAAAAAATAGCCAGCCTACACTGTTTACAGCCTGTCCTCCGCTCCCTTACCTCTCCCTTGTATAAGCTCAGCTGATTGCTTGGCCGTATACTGAAATCAGAGCTGTGGTGCAGTTGAAACATAACCATTCAGAATTTTTTTTTTGGGGGGTGGGGTTTGTGTATTTTGCCAGGCTGGTAGCTGGCTCACTGACCCAGTTTAGCAGACAGCCGCAGCATAATGTTAGGAGCAGGGCAGGAAGAAAAGAGGATAGGACTGCCTTTTCAGTTTATTATTTTGAAATGGGGAGTAGCACACCACCTACGTTTTCCTGGCTTATTAAATTAGAAACACCTAGAGGAAGAAAAGAATTCCTAGAAATAGTTTTGCAGCTAACGTTTTTCCTCTTCATGAATTGCTTTATTTCTCAGCATCACAGCAGAAAACTTCTGGAGCTAGGCTAACCAAGAGAAACCACAAGTAAAAGAGAGGAAACTGAAATACAAGACTGACTTTTTTTCTCTTCCCCCTCTCCTTCCTTTCCTCCCTCCCCCCCATAACTGCATGTGTTCATGCATATAATAGGGTCATGTGTGGGTTTTAGTATATTTTGTTTGGCTTTTTTTTTTTCCTCATATGTACCATTTTTTGTAGAAAGAAAAGCAATGATACTGAGATTCCCTTGCTCTTTAATAGAATTGTGGTCATTCTCCAGGAGTTCAACCAGCCGCAGTAGGGGTGTCACAGCAATTGGTACTTGTTCACAGAGGACATGAGAGGGCTGATTTCTCTAGACTTTGCATTTCTGTATGTAAGTTATTGTAAAAGTAAAATAATTCTGTATTCTTGAAAGAAAAAAACCAAAACCAGATCTTTATAGTATCTGCTATCAATGTTTGTGTTGGTGGTTCGTAATTATCACAAGTTTTCAAGGAAAGAGAAATGTGGAATTGATTATTTTGCCTGAGAAACAAGCCTGAAAGAAAACTGTATTTTATAATGTGGCTATCCCCAAACTCTTTGCTAGTTGTTTAGAACTGGGCTTTAGGGCTGTAAAGGGAGGAGATGCAGCTATTTATGTAGCTTTTCTCTCTGCCTGCCTATTTCTCCTTTCAGACATGGATGTATAAGGGAATCACAGGGGTTTTGACACTTTAACCCTACCCTTTAGTACCAGCTGATGTGACAGCAGGCAATTCTGCATCCTGTGATGGACTTACAGTTATGCCTTGTGCAGCCTTGCTGTTTTGAGGTGGCACAGTTCAGTTCTTGTTGCTGCCTGCAGAAGGTCACCATCACTTAGCTTGGTATAGGTTATGATGCTGATGCTTTTATTTTTCCTGTTGAGGTGGTTCTTCTTCCCCTGAACTTAAAGATTTATTGGATCAGAAAAGGGCAAAGAAGAGGGGATGTGTCTCTGTAGCCAGATGCTTAGGGCATGTACCTGAGAAGGGAAAAACATGCTGATTCCTTTAATCTTCCAGAACTGTCTCTTGGTGCCACAGTACAGTTGCCAGTGCTGGCATGCAAACAGAAGGAATTGGTAGCTGAATCTGTGAATAAGAAATTGCTAAGAAGGCCCTTTTAGAAGGGAGTATATGGGATTAAAGTGAGCATGTAACTACAGCATGAACACATATTTATTAAAAAGGCCAGGCAAAAAACACTTCCTGTGTGTAAGGGATGTTATGCATTTTCTAGCTTAAATCTGAGTTTAAATGTGCACATCCGGTTTTGGATCTGATTTTTTCCTTTCTCTGTTGAGGAGCCAGTTGCCAGTTTGAGCTTTGCCTGATTATTGTCATGGATGACACAGGGCTGGTTTCGTATATGGAAAAGGAAGAAACATAGAATTAATGTGATGTGGTAAACAGTTCCAAAATTTAATATAGTAGACTTAAAAATATGATCCTTATTTCTCATGTTGGCAGCAGCACAGTGTTTCTGATGTAACACAACAGTTTATTCTTGTATGCACGGGTATCCTGGGCTCGCCCTCTTGAACGCGTACATGCTTGTCTCCCCTCAGTAAGAGCAGAATGACTGCTGTCGTTACAGGTTGAAACACAACTGTCACTACAAACCCTCTTCAGTAATTCATGAATAAAAGTTACCAGTGAAGTTTATTAGGTGTGGTAAAACCTGTGAAGTTTCCCTTTTTTATACAGGCCTGAATACTGAGGCAATGAAAAATTATTTGCTCGTATGACCACAAGAACTTAGAGTCTTCATATAACTTGACTCTTAATTAGGACATATGGAAGATGGTTCATATCCTTTATAAGCTTATTTTTGGCTTGCCTGTAATTTTTGACTTGGTACGTTAATTTGTCTTACAGTTTTCTGGAAGCAGTCACACATGTATAGAATGAAGGTAACGTGTCAAGCTGTGATTTTGAATTGCTTATCTTCAAGTATGACCATGCTTCAAAGTGGAATAAATTTTCTTCAATTCATTTGGTTTGAAAATCATCCACCACTGTTACTTCCTAATTCCAGTATGATAAAATTTCCTTGAAAAGTGTTGCTGGCTGTATCTGAAGGAATGAGGTGCTGACTAACCATGTTAGTGTTTTAGGTGACAGTCTCAGCAGCTCACACATTTTAATACCCTGAGTTTGTTGCTGCTGCCATCAGTGAAAGCAGTGAATGTTTTTAAGCATATGTGGTAGTACAGGCATGGCCTTAAATTAAGTAATCTCAAAAATGTTCCCATGAAGGTGAACAGTATGACTTCTGATTGTAGATCTGTTTCTTTTTACTTGGTTGCATCTTGTTCTCTAATGCTATGAACAAGAAGTCACTGAGGTGAAATTCTTGATATGTAGCTAGTCACTGACTGAGAACATATTTTAATTTGGATAATAAAAGTCTGTTTTGATGATACAGACTGTTGTTATGTGGTTGACTTCACAGTTTTGTATAGATCACAGTTAAAATCAGTATAAAATTAAATTTTATCTCCATCAGTTTCCTCAAAAGTATAAAAATGTAAGTTAACAATATTTTCACAGAATCACAGAATCATTTAGGCTGGAAAAGACACTGTATGACTTGAATCTGCTAGTACTTAGAAATAATTAACTGTTTAAGTATTATTTTTTTAAACAATTTATTACGTTCCCTTTCTGGATTGCAAGTTTATATTTATAGTTGCAGCTTGAGAGAATTTTAATATTGTCTCGTAGATGAGGTGGTTATCAAGGAAAGGAGACGTTAGAAAGGTAAAGATACATAGTATGTGAAGCTTGAGCTTACTTGTCTGTGAGTGTTGACAGAAAAGATAATGATGTAAAGCAGTGTGTTCCACCTATGAGGCAGTCTGAGTTACCAAATCAAAAGGGGAATAAAACTGTTGTCTTACAAAACAATGATTAATTCTGGCATTTTTATCCTCTTTGCCTTGTGAACCTAAGCTGAGCAAGTGTTGTTCTACTCTGCATGTGTACTGTTGAGTCCTAATAGGTTTTTACCCCCTCTTACCAGTTTACTCAGTGGAGTAGTTGAAGTTATGGTCAAATAGTGGCTGAGCTTAGTTGGGGTGAAAGAAGGTGAAGAGGCTGGACAGAGGTGATTGAGCTCCTGATTAGTGATATTCCCTGAAGCTATGGAGAGATTGTGCTCAATGCTCAGCCTCTTCAGGTCCATAATCTGCATCTGCCACCCCTCTTCCACCTCTCAGTGTGAAAAGTCCACGGGTGGAGGAGGCAGCACACTGGAAGGGATTATTGTCCCATGGGGGCAGAAATATCTTTCAAAGATTCCTAGTCAGGTGATATTTTTAAACATTGTATGTTTCAAAAGTTCTCAACTGAGATGGAGAAGTCATATTCGTTTAGTGCTTAGAACATTTAGTCTCCAGAGTCTCCTGTGCTTTGTGAGGTTAAGGATAGCTTATTTTAACAGAGAAAAAGTTTCATCCGTCACCCTTCCTCTGATTTCAGTTGAGGAATGTCCTTGGAGCAACTTGGAAAAGATTAGAGAAGATTTTTTAAATTTATTTATTTTTTTAAGCTGTCTTTAGGGAGAGAATCATTTGACCATGTTGAACAGTGAATCATGAACTGCAGCTTTGCGTATTGCTTTGGTCCATGGGTCACTGTTCAGAAGGCACTGGAATGAATGCATTGTCCTCCAGAAAGAGTCAGAAAATTGAATTTCATTTCTAAGAAATGTCCTTTCTCTTTCTTCTACTGTCAGCTGATTATTAATGATTTGTAGTACATGTCTGAGATGATTGGTTTTGATTTGTCCATAGGATGGGTGCATTATTTTGTCGCTATTTCAGCTTAACTTTTGTAGGCTACTCTGGCTCAGTGTCAGTTTGATTTAAGTTCTTATTCTTTTCTCCATTTTTTTTTTTTTAGTGTCGTTTTTTTGCTGCTTTCTCATTTCATGTACATTTCTTATTTTGAAGTGATATGTAGAGCATCCATCTGACTGTGTAGCTTTAGCGTTGCTGAATTGTTTAATGTAATTCTTGTTTCTGGAAAACACGTGGTAACTACTGATCCTGCTTAGCTATTGTAGTTGTTATTTCACATTTTAGACTTTGAAGTGCCTAGAGGGGCTTTGTGCTCTCCACAATGAACTGCCAGAGTTGGCGTTTCTTTCTGTTATTGCACAAGATGTGGGTAGGTTCAGGACAGAGGTAAAAGCTTGCCCACTTTGCATGGAGTTAACAAATGCAGTGGGCTGAAAGAGAAGTCATGCAGTTCTAGTACACATGCCAAGCAGTTATATTAGATGCTTTCTCAAACTTTGCCAGATTTGAAGACCAGCTGATTGTATCTGCTGACATCCATGTGAATCATAATGATGCAGCTCGACCCCCATGATTTCAGTGAAGCAGAACAATTTCTTCCTGAGATGAGGAATTGGGGTGTTTGGCTACTTAATTGTTTCAGTAACTCAGAAGTCTGAACATGAGAGTATCTGCCAAATAAAATTGATATTGCGCACGCATGTAAGTATTGGACTGTCAGTCTAGGATATGGTGTCCTTAAGAAAAGGGAGATTTTAGTAAAGCTTTCTAGTATGAAGGTAGACATATGCCTGTGGGGTCTGTGTCAGGGTAACAAGTGTGCTTGAAGTAATATGACTTCAAAAGCTGACCTACCTGAACAGCGATGGTAGAGTGACCTTGCAAGTGTGCATCTGCTCTAACTCTGATACAGAGGTCATTTTATATGCTGTTTTCTTTATAAATCAGGTTGCTTGTGCCTTCTGCAGAGTCTACACTTTTCTGTTTCAAAATACTTCGTGTAAACATAATTTTTTACCTTAGATTGCAGAAATGTATGATATAGCTTTATATTGGATTTGAAAAGAAAAAGCTAGTCCTTGTAAATCACCACCTTATTCTTTTTATCATGTCACTAAGAAAATATTTCTACTCATTCATATAGCATGCAAGCAATATATAAGCATTTACAAAGAGAACTGATAATTTAAAGGTGCCTGTTTCACCTTTACTGTGCTGGTTTTTCCTCTAAAATTGTTGCTGTGTGTTACAGTTGGGGTGTGATGTGTCAGATGTGCAAAACCCTCCGAATTCCAAAAGAGTTAAGGGAGATTATTTTTTCTTTTTACCATAGTGATTATACTTTACATAGTATTTTGCCACAGGACAACTTTTTCCCAGTGGTGGGGCACTGAACAGCTTGCATCTGTGGGAAAGTGGAGTGAAACTGAAGGAGCAGCCTGTTCCTGCCGATGTTTATTTCGGTGCCCCAGAATATGGCTTTTGGTGTCTTTGCTACCAGAGTATACTGGTGGAACAAAAGGAACAGCCTGGATCCTCATGTGTTGAAGTGAAGAAATGAAATCTTAAATCTCACTTAGATTTGGAATTAAGTGGGTTGTCAATGCCTGTGGAGCTTGAAAGGGGGAACAGATGAGTCTCTTACTTCTCCCTACCATGTGATTCACTGAAAGGGCTTGGAAGTGTTCAGTAGAGGGTAGAAGCAGACAGACAGGAGAGCTTTTGCAGTAGCCAAAACTGAATTGAAAAGTAAGGGAAAAAGGGAAGACATGAAAGTCTTAATAGAAACCCCACATTGAATTTAAAATGTACCTTGGAAATACTTAAAAGGACAAAATGCTGTGCATTCTACAAGAAGAAAATATCTCTGGTGTTAGTAAGACCAGTGAGTTCTCCATCTGATCTGCTGAAATACTGAACTCTCTAGGGTAGGCCTAATTTATCATCTAATTTTTGCAAGGGTTCACACAATTCCCAATCAGTTGCTAGGAATCATGTTGCTAATACACAGGTTTCTTCCTACCTCCAATATTTCCACAGTGATGGGACCTCCCATTCAAGCTGAAGAGAAGGCTCCTGTGGATGTGGGCAATTTAAGATTGGGGTTCTTTTATAAATGTGATTCTTTTAAACAAATGTAGTCAAGGAAGTTGCAACAATACTTATAAATATCCTCTTTCACTCACCTTAATGTGAAAGTGCCATAAAATAGTAAGGTCAGGAACGTCTGTAGAATAGAGTTTTAAAACTTATCTGTGTGCTCAGTGTACATAAAGTATGTATTTGTAGAGTATGTGTGTGAAAAGCCACAGCTTTATGAATTTCTTTAAATCATGTAAGATAATTTCAAAAAGGTACTGTCTTTTCTTCCATTCACAGTCAAAGCTGGAACTGTTCTTGTTCCTTCAGCCCCCCAAAATGTCAAGTAAGCGGGTCGGTATCTGTTGCAGTGAAGCTGAATAGCCACCTTCCTTCATTGCTGTGTCTGACTCTTCATTTTTTCTTAATGAGGACTTGTCACTCCATTTATCATTCCTCTAACCAGAAGGCTGAAGTAGACAGCTTTGCTATTGATTGCTGGCCTTTGATCGTTCCAACCTAGGTGAAGATATCAGGAGTTACAAGTCCTATCAGCACATTTCTTGGTTTCAGTAGTGTACCTGGGACAGTCATATCAAGGGCCCTTCTCAGGGAAGGCTATTCCTGAGTATGCTCTTTGATTTACTCATGTGATACATTGTTTGCATAAATTATGCTTTTATGTAAGCAGACACAGAAAATGGAACATAACAGATTTTTCCCTGAAGTTTATGCTGTAGAACTGCATGATATTGTTATTTTTAAGATTGCATAAAAATATCTTATTTTTTTTTCCCTATAGCCATGAAGTAAGCTTGATATGTCCCTCAAACCATGTGATACTTAAGAGAAAATACCAGTATGTCTTAAATTCCAGCCCTGCCCCAGCCTCCCCAGAGGAAAGCCAAATACAGCATCTTTGACCTCTTTGTTTACCAATGGAGTAATAAGACATCTCTATTGTAGTAATAGTCTCTGATGTACCTTACACTATGTCTTGCTAATAGAACAGGTTTGTTCCATTGGGGGTTGAGAATATTTAATCCTTTAATGCTGACATATACAACACATAGCCATGTCAGCTACAGCTGTTTCCAAACATCAGTAACAAAATTATAGATGGTTTTGAAGCTTCTGTTGTAGAAATGAATACATCTGAGGATTCAACTTGCTGACAGTGTTTATGTAATTTAATCTCGCCATCTGGAAGAAAGTAAACACTTTTTAGGAAATTAATGTTAAGGTAGCCAGCCCCTTGTGGTTTCTGGCTGCTGCAAAGAACTTAAGTTGAACCAAGTTGTGAAAATCTTCAATAGGGAGGGAATCATGGTTATATTTAAAAGACTGTTATATAAGTGCATTGATGCATAAAATTGTTTCAGAATATCTGCTTTATTAACTTCCCTGCTTCTGCGATAGTTAGATGTCTTTCTTCTGCTCAGACAAAACCAGAATGTTTTTCAGTGAAATGTGATAAAACACAGGAAGCATAAGCATGCAGAATGCATAGGTGTTACTGAAGCAGGTACATGGTTGCTTTTCTTATCATATTTTTCTTTTCTTTTTTCCTCTTCTTTGGTTTGTTATTTTGTTGCTTTGTGGTTTGTTTTTTTTTTTTTTTTGTTTGTTTGGTTGGTTGGTTGGTTTTTTTCATTCTATAAGATATTTCCTTCTACTCTTTTTTTTCTTTCCTTTATTTATCTGCTTCATTTTTTTGCTGAGCTTGTTACATTTCTCTATGGTTTTGGCTTGGTTTTCTGAAGGAACGGAGTTTACACAATCTATCATGTGTGCATCAGTCCTGCTGTAATAATTTTGGACCCGTCAGCCAATGAACAGGTGGTTCAGAAAAAGATTCCAAAGGCATTGAGTTCCCACAATGTTTATGAATCCAGGTGGCTTGGTAAAGGGAAGGCATCTTAATAATGCCCCACAGCATGAGCTGTATGGAGAGAGAAGAAACGAATAGAGATGTCTGTGGCAAACTACGGTTAATTAACTATCCTGCTTATGAAATTGTTTAAATGCTAGCCCCTTCCCCTTGCTATTCCATTCTGTTCCTTTTTTGTTTGCGCCATCTGATGTGAAGTTTTACATGATAGGTGGAGGCAAGATACTTCTTATAATTGTCATGACCTAAACCACATACAAGACTTTTCTGATAGCTAATTTTTAGAAGTACATGATTTGACAGTGTCAGCCATTTCACACATGAAGATTGTATGATTGATAGGAGTGATGGGACTGAATTGAAGTGGAGCATATGAAAGCTTAGTTTGCCTTTATGTTTTGATCCTTTAAGGTAATCTTTGTGAAGGATATTTACCGTGGATGTTTTTTTTTTATTCTTTAATGAAGTCTTAAGTTGTTAAATCACTAAACTATGCAGCATTAGGTAAGAAATTTAGGACTTGTGACAAAAATCAATGAGCATGCAAGGAAAGGGTATGGTACTGATGCCCTTGGTTCTTAAGGGGAGTAGGGTAGGAAAATATTTAGCAGAGATATGAACTCAGCTGAAAATAGCTTGGTAATAATAAAATGAGAACAGCCCCTTTCAGTATTCTGTAAAGGGTTTGTAGAACTAGGAGAAAGCCATAGGCCGTTCCTACTTAGGTTTGTTTTCTGGTGTTTTCAGCTGATTTTTTTCAACCTGTGTTTTCTCTGCTGTTTGAGATCACGTTCACCCTTCCGTCTTGATGTCTAAATCCTCTTGCTTTGCTCTCTTGTGAGAAACATTGATTTATTTACTTAAGCTTGTACGAGCATGCTAGTGTTCTACTAAGATTAACAATACTGTTACCATATAGGAGCTAGTTAAGTAGTGGCATTTTAAACTAAAATATCTAACTTCATATTCAGTGTAAGCTGCCTGTCAGCGTCGTTTTAGGTCTGAATAGGCTTAAAAAAAAATCTAGCTCTGAGCCTTGATAATTGAACTTAAGCTCCTAAGTTGCTTCTCTACTTCTGAAATTAAACCTGATCCCTGTTGTAAAACTGCAGTGATGATATAGATTAAAATTAAAGAGAATGTTAATGAAAAAAATCTCATTTAGGTTTGCTTCTTAGCAGTATAAGCAAAAATTTGAGGAATGTTGATCTGATTGTTATTGTCTTGCATATGAACGACTTCATAAAGCTAGTTAGTTGGTGTCCAAATCTTGCCACTTTCCAACCTCATCAGTGTGACCTAAGCATTTCACTTGAAATAGACAAACTGGTGAGTTTGTAAACGTTTATAGCTGCGCCCTGTGTTAAATAAGGACTATGCTTTATTTTCATGCAATAAAATTTAATTAGTTATAAGTCAGGTTTTGCTTTAGTTGTAATTAGTTTAGCATATAATTATTGTGTCTAATAGCAATCGGAAACCTGCAAGCATTTTGATCTTATTCCAAGTTAAAAAAACCTCAGTCCTTTTAGATGTATTCAGTCAGTAGCTGTAGTAGAATCTTGTTAGTCAACCATATTACTGACTACTATGTAAATCTTTGAGTGACTGAAGCAGTGTTTCCACTGATGCTTATTAAGTGTTGCATTAAGAAGATATGTAAATATTTTTATATTGGATTTGGTTTGTTACATGATTAGGAAGAAATCAACAATTTGGGTTTTCTTGGCAAACTTAGTATTTGGGTTTTGATTCTTAGCTTTATTTCAGAATTAAATTTTAAAGCTGTACCTTTTGTAAAATATAACTGGGGACTGCGTGTGGAAACATGAATCATTCAAGATATATAGCAAATCTCATAATTTGCACATATTGTTGCTGATTAAAAATATTACAATGGTTTGTTGGAATTTTTTTGAACAATATAATGTGTCTTTTGTCTTTAGTTTGTGGCTGGTTGGCATTTCTAAAGAAGTTGCCCTATCAAAGAATATTCTGTCAGCTCTGCCTATGGATTTTCTTGTGGAAACAGCAATACAGCAAGAGATCGGTGCAGAAAGTCTGGTGTGGTGTTAGTTGCAGTGGAGTAATAGAGATCAGAGCTTCTGTTCTTGCTTTCAATCCAACCCGGTTTCTTTTTTTTTTTAGACATAACTAACAGTGGTTTAAAGCATTACTTTCTAGTAATGATGTTGTAATTTAAATTTGATCTATACTATTATTACTATTAAGATTCTTATATGCTTGCTTCATAAAAGGTCTTCTCTTTTTCTCTGCTGATCATTTCATCAGCCTGTAGGTCAGGAAATTATGAATAATCACAGCATAGGGAATGGCAGTTTTTAAGGTATTGAATAAATGAACAGTAAACAGCCTTGTACTTGATGGATATTTGTCTTTGGAAGCTCCTTAGTCTGATTGGGAGGGATAAATGACTTCCAACTAGAAAAGAAATATTTAGGTATTGTCATTTAAAAAGGAATATGTACTTTAGACTAGGAAGGAATAGTCTCACTTTTTAGAGAATGGGTTTTACAGTTCCTTCTCTGCTTTTGCAATTATCTGCCTTAAAATACTTAGATGTGCCTGCTAAAATTAACAGCAATATCTTGTGAGTCAACTTGTCATTCACATTTCTAGACTTTCTATTTTAGAAAAATGAATAGGGTTCAGTTCTTAATTCTGTTTCTTTTTTTTTTTCTTTCCCATCAGAGCAATTGTATCAATATTATCTAGCATATTTTAAAAGTATAAACCCAGTATATTATGTGTGTATTATTACATGTATAATTGTATGTGCATAAATACTTTTGTATGCAGGTATTACATGTTGTAGAACTCAATACTATACATATGTGAATATGTGCATAATACAGTATTAAAAGCTTAAAATAGAGAACATAGTTGTGTAGAAACTCAACCCCCCGCCCCACAAACTAAACAGTAAAATCAATGATCAAAATAAAAGGGAAAATAATTTTGCATATAATAGAGAGGTATAATTGGGTTTTATTTTTTTGCATCTAGGCTACTCTAAACCATGGTTTAAAAAGGCACTCTTGACACTTTGGACTGAAATTAATTTGCAGCCCAAATATAATAATAAAACCAAAAGTCTAATCTGTTCCTCTTATCACTCAAGAGGCTGTAGTTAGAAAGGGGATGCAGGAATGATATAAAATATCCAGCAGCTTTGCAACAAAGACTAGTCTAGCTTGGAAATGATTTGTCTTTAGATTGAAAGGAGTCTTCAAAAAAAAAAAAAGTGATTCAATTCAGTGTGACAAATGAAGTATGAATTCCATTTTGAAATAAATAAAAGGGCTTTATTTTTGTTCTTTAACCACGGTTTACCCAAATATATGAATATTGTATTCAGTACTAAACACTTTCAGAAGATCAAAGTTGCCAGTCGTTGGAGCCTGTGTGTATTTTCTAGGCCACAGCAACTGAGCTGGCAGAGGGAAACAAAGAGATGTGAAGATCTAGAATAATAGAAAGCATTTGCATCTTGTAAACCTGAATTTCAGCTGGATGCTTGAAATTAGAAAAGTGCAGATATGAGGGGAAGTATTTCTTCCCCGACTTAGCCTCAGAGGATCTTGCAGCCAATTAGGATACTTCTGACAGATTATAATTCATTGCAGATCTCCACCAAAAAAAAAAAAAAAAGTCTGTGATTTTTCTCACGTGATGAACAGAGACAGAAACTCCACTTTGGAATCATTATGATCCTTATATTTTATGTAGATATAAAGGTGAAGCATCCTAGACAGACAAAAAAAAGATGTTAAATATCCATCTCAAGAATTCAGAATATAACTACCTCAGACTCTGTCTTGTGGCAGCAGTGAGCTGCACCATAGGAAATAAAAACAATGTTTTCTGGGTAATGTAGTAGAGCTCAAGAGGAAAATAAGAGGAAAAAATATTTAAACAGGCTTTCTAAAGCAAATATCTAGTGATTGTTTTCTTTTGCCCCATCCTTCGATGAAATACATGATCCTGACCCTACTGGCTAACGAATTACTGAGAAAGAAGTCTTCAGGTTGATTTACACAGTGCTTCTGTTGGATAAACCAGCTAAAAATTTAGTACTTGGTAATTTATTTGGGTGTATGGGTTTGGGTTTTAACATTACTTGCATTTTTTGTTGTTCCTTTCAGGGTACAATAAGTTGAATAGTGTTTAAAGACCTGAAAATTTGCATGAGATTAAGAGATGATAGGAATATATTTTAGGGACTCATGGTAGAGAAGTAGGTGAACTTCTGGAGAGCAAAGGACAGAAATGCCAGAAGTACAGAGTGACTAGCTAAAGGAAGATAGATTGGGCACCAGGTGGCACCCTTTTCCCATAACAAGTTGATAGCTGATGGGTGGCAAAAGCATCAGGTGATTCTCTTAGGCTTATTGACATTATCCTCTCCCTACAGTACCTCTTCACTTGTTCATTCTTTGAGTTTGGAATTGTTGGTTTTGGGTTGGCTATTTGAGAGGCAGCAAGTGCTGTGATTGTTGCAAGATGATAGGGTGCTTGTTGGCTTGTTAGCAACACGTATCCATTGGCTGCTTCCCCAGAGCTGCTTGAAGGGGAGAACCAAGCAGTCAACCAAATGTCTGCATTGAATAAAGAATATGTAGCGAGTGTAGGAGCTTAAGTGAGAAGACACCAGCAAAATGAGAGGATCCAAGGAGTGAGGAATTTATTGAAAAGGGATAAATAACTGAAAATCAAGACTATGGATTGGAAGCAAAATAGAGAAGCATGTAAGGAGATATGGAGACTATATAATAATTTCGAAGAGAAGAAAATAATGGAAAGAAGTAGGAAATCCTCTGTCTGCCTTTACTTCAGTAGTTTCAAGAAAAACACCTAAAAAGCATTACAAAGATAACAGGTAGCCCTAAGAGGAAAAAGAATCAAAGAGAAAATAAATTTAACCTTTTTTTTTTCTTTATGGCAGTGTCTAGAGAACATATTTTAGGCTCTAGTGCGGGAAGACTGAAGGGACAGTAGAAAAAGAGTAATGAATACTTGAATGTGTTCATGAGTTATCATCTCTTCAGGTTAGCATAAATCCCTGGTTGTTCATGGTTATATAGCAGTAGGTTTCCCATTTGATAGCCAAGTTTGTGCTCTTCAGATTTGCATCTCCATAATTTTAATGTTACTGTTCTTTTAATGCTAAGGTAGAGACTGTGAATACTGAAACTGACAAGGCAAAAAGCATTCTGAACCTGTAGTTAAAAACATCTCTTGTTTCCAGGTAGTACTTCTTGCTGAATCCTGAAGTATGTGGTAAGTGTTGCTTCGGAAAGCATTTTGTGTCCTTAAGATAGAAAAGCATATTTCAGCATCTGGTAACTAAAAAGAAACTCTTCCAAGGCTGCTGACCCAGACTCTTTAAGACAGGTTTGAATTTAGTTAAATTTAATTCCAGACTGCTTTTACTGACCTTCCCTCCCCCTCTCTCCTTGCATATTCCCTTGGTGGTCTTTCAAAAACCAGGTGTCTGGGATTGTCTCCAGCCTGCTCTGAAAGCACCCCAGGCCTTGGATTAATACGCAAGAGCTGCCTTTTATTTAAGTCTATCCATTTGCATAATGCCTGCTCAATCAAACTCACTTGCAATGTACAGCCAAGTCGAACCAAAACCTTAGCAGGTCAGTAACACATAGTCCTGCTTTTTACTGAATTTAACTTAAAATGTTGCACCTTTTCTCAAAGAAAACTAAAGAATATTGCAAAGGCATTTTTGATTTCTTATTCACAGAGGGATTCTTAGAAATCTTTGTTGATCTTTGTGTAAAGAACAGAAGAAAGCACAGCAAGTAAAAAGCTACAGCTCCTGCTTAAAGGGCTTGAGTGTAGATCTAATATCAGTGTATATCAAGGTGAAAATTTCATTGTATGTATGTGGTATGGCAGTGCATTGCTAGTATCAAAAATACTTTCCATAATACATAGAACAGCTTTACCTGGACCGCATCAATGTCATTCTGTTGTACCAAGTTTTCACTCCAAAAGCATTGTTTCCACTAGATGAAACGCTTTCATTAGAGTAATTTTGTTAGTGTAGTTCTGAATTACTGGTATCTCAACCCCAAATTTTTTGTTATCCTCTGTAAGCATACTGAACTATAGATTGAGGGATCTGGGGCACTTCGTTGTTTTATTGGTTTGGCCTTTTCTGATAATCCTGATTGTCATCTTTATGCCTTGACATTGCTTTTTATTAGTCTTTCTCAATATTGAAAGTGGGCAGCAGGGACCTGGTTCAGTTAGGAGTACAAGGAACAACATCAGGAAAGAATGAGCCCCGCTTAGGATATGTGTTGAATATGTTCACACTGTTGAACTTGCAAACAGATGGTATTATTAGTGATTATTTTCATTAGAGGTGATATCCAAGTTCTCGTGCCTGGTTAGCACTTGAGCAGTGTGTAAACAAAGTACAGAATTCCATGAAAATAAAAATGATCACAAAAAGAGCCAAATTCTAGGATATCTGCTACTTTAGTGATAGACTTCCTTGTCCCAAGTTGCTTTGAAACACACAATTTGGTATAAATGTATTAGCAGTGCGTTATTTTTGCAAAATTTCTTTGCTGCTTTTTTTATATATGAAAACACTGTATTTGAATCGTCAGTTGATTCCAGGACTTAGATATAATATTGTTGCTACTTACACAATATGGAACTGCTTGATTTCCCTAATGAGCAAATAGTTGTTTCCCTTGATTTGTTCTGTATGTGATTCCCTTATTTTTGATATATTTCTTTAGACTGGAGTAGTGTATTAATAAAATGTTGATCAAGATTATTCTTGCTCTTAATGTACCATGCTATTGTTTACAGGCCTTCACTGACTTCAGAATGAGAGTGATTGCATTTTACTACTATTTTTAAATTATCTATATGAATGTTATCTTACTCTGAATTTTTTAATTTTGTAGATATTTCAGTAATGCACATACAGAAATCTCAATTTCCTATTGCTCTCTATTGACTCTTAATTATCTTTGTGCGCTTCAAATGGGTGAGTTTTTTCCTTAAAAATCAGAAACTTTTGCTGTGTTTTCTTTAGAATTTCAGTATTTGGTACCCTGTGCATACTAGTAAAGCATAAAACCAGAGGGTTTTTTCTCTACATTTTAGTTATCTACACTTGATTGTAAAATCTTGATATATATTAGCAATGAAGTTATGCTAAAAGTTTTTTAAAAAAGTATTTAAGTTCTTAGATTTAACAGTGATCGAGTCTTATGTGGGAAAGACAGCTGAATGAAATTGGTCTTGGTCCTCTATAGCAGTAAATGTGTAGCCTTTTTTCTTCTTCTTAGCCTAAGCATCTTAATACAGATTATGAGAATATATATGAACAAGGAGTGTTTATAAATCTAGAAGAGTGAAGGTTGCAAATTTTAAAAGCTATGCTGTAAAGTTTGGGTAACAGTGACAGGAACATAGCAGAAACGAACCAAGAAATGATAGGTTGGAATAAAAGTTCAGTGTATACTGTGAAACAGAAATATTTACAAGGCAGAAATTTCCTGATCTTTGAATTATGGAATTGTGAAATAGTTATGGCAGAACATGTTACTTACTGATTTATGTGGCTCACCATGTGTAGAGTGGAAAACATAGAGGATATTGTGATTCCTGATAATATTCTCTAGTTTATTTTTTCTTTCCTCCTTGTTTTACTGTACCATGGTTATTTAAGAGAAGTAATGGACTTAACATGGAGGTCAAGACTGGATGGTGATGCACCTCTTATATCCAAGATGCACTGTGGTGCATTTGCCTTTCAAAGCATACCTCCTGGCCCACAATTTAATGTCTGTTGGTATTGGAGTACTTTTGAGTATCAGTCGCCTGATATGTCCAAATAATTTTCCTTTGCCAGTGGCTCCTAAAAGAGTTGCCTAGAGCAATTGGCAAGGTCTGTGGTGGAATATTTCCAATCCATGATGGTGGTGGCTTTACACCAGCTTTGCCTGGTATCTCAAGCACAAATGATCCATGGAGCTTTCCATTAACTTCTCTAAATACTGAGATCCCCTTTTCACTACCACTTGCTAATCATGAGGCCACTGTCTGTCATGAGAATATATGACCTGCAGTGCTCTACATAATGCAGAGGCACTTTACTCCTATCTTTTCTGCCTTTTTCTTCCCTGTCTACATTGGTTTAAGGCTTACTTAACACATATTAGTATGCAAACCTTCTCTGTAAAAAACCTCAAATAGGAGTAGCTGACAATGTGTTAATAGAAGGTGAGTACTGAGAATATGTTCAGTGCCATTTCAGAAAGCTTGGAGAATAAACCATTAAAAAAGAAATAGTCAAAAGTTTTAATGCTCCTTGAAACTGTGTTGTGTGACCATATTTTGATGTTGATGAAACGCATCACAATCCTGGCTTCAAAATGAGACTTGAAGAGGTGTGCTTGTTTCTACAGTGTATTTCACTCATGCATGTTTTAATTAAAACTAAGAATTTCTGAGTTTAACTAGTTGGAAATAATTGCTATAGAGTGGATGTGGAAAACTTGAGTTTGTTGAAGATAGCCTGAGAGAATGGACTCAGACAAAGTTTAGTCATTGTAACTGTAAGATTATAGTTCAGAGACAAAAAAGATAAACCACTGTTACTAAAGGTGAAAAAAAGGGATGAAAAGGAGGAGGGAAATGCTAGTAATAAATGGGTTATAGGTATTTGGAGAGAGGGGAAAGGATTTTATTGCTAATCTGGCACATATTCCTAGGTATGCATAGCCCAGTTCTGTGAAATGCTGCTAAATTACTTGACAAGTACACTCTTCAGTTAGAACCTCAAGAGAGAGTTGTGTCTTAAACAAAAGAAATGTGTTTGGGTAAGCATATTGTGGTTTGAGATTAGCTGAAAAAAGTCATAAGGAACAGAAATCAGATCTGCTTTCTAAATATTTTGGGTTTGACAGAAATATCTTCAGGTTCAAACGCTAATTACTTTGGTTTATTGTTGCTTGATTATCTAGCATTAAAAGTTTGAAAGATGACTGCACAGTTTGATGCTTCAGTTTTTATAAATTGTGCTAAATAAATAACAGAAGAATACCATATAGAAGTATTCAGCTTTCCTGTTTATGGTGGTTTTTTGTTGTTCGTTTTGTTTTTTTTAATTAGAGGTTACAGAGCATTATTACTGGGAATTGTGAAACAATTGCAAGTATGGTAAAGCAGGATCCTTGATTTAACCACTTCAAAGAATGTAAAAAGGTTATAAGCAGAGAGCTTGCATACAAAGCTGACAATGGCCAATTGTGACCACAGTTTTAAGCGGTTCTCTTTTAAAAGGCTGAAATGCACACAAATAAAGTTTGCAACTTTAAACATTTGAAGCAGTTGTTTCAGTCTACAAAACATGACATTTCCATTGTAGATACTTGTTAAAAGGTAAGTTTTGTGATAAGAGTATTGGATTCAAATGAATGATATGCAAAAGGCATCTGTATTGACTTCTTGTCTGTCAAAAATGGATTTAAATTTATTATACATGTTGCAGTTTTGTTGATATGAAAATTGCTTAGGAGTCTGTCTAACAGTACTTGATTCTTCCTTTGTGCTACACAAACCCAAACAATAACAAGAAGGTTTTTAAAATATGCAATAAGGCATGTAAACTTCCTCGCCCATCCCTTCTTTTTCTCATCTTTGAGTCATGCTGTCAATTTTGACATGTTCTTAAACTTGCATATGCAGGAGATTTGTGATGTGTTTTGGATAAGGCAGGAAGGTTTAATGGTCTATCCTGGAGATAGAGACTGACACCTTTTTCTGTTCCTAAATATCAAGAGCAGACTCAACAGTGTGACAGTGGAAGAAAATTGAGCTTGGTTTATCCTGACAATCGGTATTTTGAGATGAAGAAAACAGATGAAACTTGCTCAAAGAGATATCCTAGAAGTAGCCAAGCTCAGAAGGCTGATGTTATTCCTGTGTAGCAATTAATGAGGAATGGGTGAAGCTGGGAGTAATGGCTTCCAAGTATAAACTTGAGGTCAGTCTGGCCCTTCAAAAAGTAAAAGAAAGTGTCCATCAGAGATACATCTTCTGTATTTCAAGGCATAGTGTGTTAAAGTGGTCTTGAAAAAAGAAAAAGAAAATCACACTAATGAGAGACTGCAAATTTTAATTACAAATGAAACATTTATACAGTATCACAAGAAAGCAGTCTTCAAGAAGTAGGCTTTTAAAAAGCAAAATTGGGTAGATTTGAACAAATGCAAGCTCTCCAACTTTCTATGGATGCAATTGAGTTGCTTCCTATGTCTTGCTTTGTATGGGCTAAGTTGAAGACTAGTAATGATCTCTCTTGAAATTAAAAAACTAGTTTAACACATGACTTGCTTTGCAAAAAATGGCTGTTTTTTTATATGTCTGCTGCACACATCTGGGTCTTATTTTATAGTAAGTTAAAATCTTTTCAGTTGTAGGGAAAGTACACATTGAATATTAACCTGCTTACAGTTGAAAAGATTTTAGCAATTTGTAGTAGGAATGTACTTGATCTCCCCTGCTTTAGTTTTTGGTCCTTTAGAATCTCACCTGTGCCTTGATAACAGAGCTCAGATGTTGAGCAAGGGTTATGCAGGAGCAGGTGGAAGGAAGAAAAAGTGACAATATCAAGTAATGAATGAAAAATTATGAGCTTCTTAAAGGGATTAAAAGTCATTTATGATAGGTTGTTCAGTGTTTAGTTCTTTTTTGGTTGGCTTACTTTGTTGATTGGGGATGTGTGTATATGCTAGTATATTTTTCTGGTCCAAAGAGGCACCTTTTATTATGTTTCTTCAAGGTTGTTTGGAATAAACTGCCTTATATCATTATCTGTATAATTCTTAACTTTATACAAAACATACTACCGTAGTTAATAGTATTTTTTCTTCTAAGAAGCCCTCTGCCATCATCTCAGAATTTTCTGTCAAAACCACTTAATTTTGCTGGATGCAACACTCCTATACGTTAGACATTGTTGCTATGAGGTTTTCTATATACAGAATTTTGCAATGTTAATGCTAACATGTAACTGAGCTGCGCTTGCAGTTTAGACTGTGGAATACCTAGGCTTGTGGAAACTGATAACAAGCTCTTTTCTTAAACACTTTTGTTCACTATTCTTTTTTCTAATAGTGGAAAACTGTATATCTGAATTGACTGGCATCTTAACTGCATTCAGGTACCTAAGATGAGTCAGTCATGTGGAACAAAGCAAACTGTTGTGTGGACTTTTTTGGTTGTTGGGATACAATCATTGATATGTATTCTGTAAAGACACTTTTCTTAATTCTTTTCATGAAAATAAAAATGTATCTGGAGTACATGCTTTGTATTTACCCCCTTCTCTTTAGCTCATTGTATGAACTATGTAGCATGTTCATGTTTATATATGTGTACTCATTTTCAGATGTTAACTGCAGGCTAATAAGGTTTAAATTGATGGTAGAGCAGAATAAATGCCGTGGTCTTTGCAAACACTTGAGTGTTTGACCAGAAAGTGTTTTAAATCCTTACAGTGATGCGTTGTGGAGACCTCAATGTGAAGCTGACTGAACCTACTGAGTCATGCAGATTCTTCTGACTTTCTGAACATAAGGTTAGAGTTTAACTGGAGCCTTTGGATAGCAAAAATACTTCCACTGTTCCTGAGAACACAAAGACCTGTTAGCCACTGCTGGGTAATTAATATTTTCTGAGTCATCTCCCAGAGATGAAGTGCTTGTTTGATACAATTCCATTATTGCTCTTGCATGTGTTATGACAACCCTATGCCCTCCAAAGCAGAGCCCTGAATCATATTGCATGCTGTATATATCTGGCAGTCTTTCCTGACCAAGTAAGTGGAAAAAGTGGTGATGTGGAAGATCTTAAAGGAAGATCCTTCCATTTCAGGAAATTTGTTGCTTCTGTTTCCTGAATTGGTCTGTGAGTGAAACATGTGCCTTTATAATGGTGCGTACAATTTATAGTGTAAGATAAAATCGTTCAGAAGAAAATGCTATTTGCCTATGGCAAATGCACAAAATATTCTATCATCTGGCTTATTTTCAAAAATGGCAATGCTTTCAATATGTGCTGCTCCAAGAAAATAAGAGGTTTCATTATGAGTTAAGAGTCTGAGCTGTAAACTCTAGGATAATTAGAATAATCAGTCTCTGGCCTAATATGTTGCTACTATGGAGTTAGTTTACATGAGGTAGGAAACAAAGAGCATGTTTCTTTGCAAAAGAAATGATATAAAATTAAAATGTATTATTTCATTAAATACAGGTACTATAGAAGAATTGGGGGGGCTAAGTTCCAAATGTACAGTTATCAAAGGGGATAAAGGGAGTGTTCCAACAACAACATTTCCAAAAGTATTCCAAGATGCTTAAATAAATATATATATATATACACACATATATATATATATATAAAATAAATAAGTCTAGGCTAGAATGATGATTATTCCCAATTTTAAATTGTTTTCAGGATGATCATAGGATCATAGAATAGTTAGGGTTGGAAAGGACCTTAAGATCCTCTAGTTCCAACCCCCCTGCCAGGGGCAGAGACCTCCCACTAAACCATGTCACCCAAGGCTCTGTCCAACCTGGCCTTGAACACCGCTAGCGATGGAGCATTCACAGCTTCCCTGAGCATCCCTTTCCAGTGCCTCACCACCCTTACAGTAAAGAATTGATATGCTCATATCCTATAATGCTCTGGGCAGTTTGTTTATTCTGTACTTTCATCAAAATAGTAACAGCAGGTGTTAGCCCTTTCAGGTAGGTATGAGTGCTGTTATATTCATGTAATATCAATTATATTTGTCTTCTGTATTTCAAAAAACAGCATGCATGATTTCAATATATTTCTTGCATCTTGTATGCTCTTTGTTTTGAAGTACACAGAAAGGAATATTAAATTTCATCTTGCAAGCACAGTTTATTAGTTATTTGGGTAAAGTTAAGCATATGTTGCATGAAATCAATATTAGCATTAAAATCAGTTATTAATTAGTTTTTAAATATATTGGATTTGATCTATAGAATGCAGTAAAGGTGTGTAATTGTGGACTTTGATACTTTTCATGCTTGCCACTGAATTTATGCAAATAAAATTTTGCCCTGGTTTTCCCATTTGTGGAGTAGGAATAGTGCCTGTCGTGGTCAAGTGCCCTGATGCTTGTTGGAATATAAATCTGCATTGTGTGTTCTGTGTTATAAGTAGCGTTATCGCTATAGTACCAAGAATTTGTTCAGGAGGATATATTTGAAAAGTGTCATGGGACACAGGGACAGATTTTTCTTGTTTTGTTTTTTGCTTTTTTTTTTTTCCATTTTGTTTTCATGGCCTTTATTCTGCTTCTTGTGTACAAATTTGAGGCCACAGTGGGGCTTATGCCTGACCATAGTATCTGATCATCAGAATGTCTTCTGCTGAATAATAGTGCAGAGTGTATGGCTCAATTCCATAAACAAGAAGGAAATTAGTAGCTTGCTATTTTGAACATAATTTATGTGTATTTTGCAGTTAAGTTCTTACATTCAGCAGTACACCATCTTTCAGTTGCTTTATTTTAGCAAGTAGAAATATAAATAATCTTCCAGTTTGATCCCAGTCAGCATTATCCTTCTGAACAGCACACTAAGTCTCAATTTTCAGTAAGTGTGTGTGTGTGTGTGTTCAAATAAGTACTTTGAAAGTTTTCTCCTTTTCATGCATTGTGAGAACAGGTTTATTAGTGGGAAAAGAAGTATTGAGTGACATAGTAAGAGATGAAAGATAAGCATTTGTAGGGATAAATGAGAAACTTCAGAAAAATATAACAATCTAAGTTTTTCTTTCCCTGCATATGACCAAGTAAATTACAAATAATAACGGAGAGATTAAAAGATGTTAATAAGGGATAGAAAAACTATAGCTGTGCTTAAACAATTTCTTTTTTTTCCCTGTAAAGTAAAAGGTTTTGACTTGTTTAAATAAAGACAATCCAACCCAGCAAAAACAACCTTCCACAACCAAACAACAACAAACCACTCAGGCAAACAAAAAAATCCCACATAACTCACACAACATCCCAGAAATCAATTATTGACGACATAAACCAGGAGAGCTAAGGAATATCTCTGTCTCTATTGCTTAACTGCAGTGTAGAGTAACAAGTATCCCAAATTCAGGAGTGGATTGTGGGATTCTTAGGCAGAAAATTCCAGTACTTGATACCCTAGTTAGTAGCTGATTTCACTGCTGCTCTTGTATCCTTAGTCTTTCAGCTGCATAGAGCTGCGTGATAAGGAAATGTAGTTGTAAGACATCAAAAGATTTGAGTAGATAAATAAAAGGTTTAATCTTTCATTCTTTTTCACAGTAATTTATACAGTACAACTCTAAGATAAGACCTGGGGTTTGGGTCCTTGTTGGTAGAGGAAGAACAAACAGTGATAAGTTATAAATTAGAAATGATGATAATCACTAAAAAAGTTATTTTCAGGCTCCTGACTGAACTACTTTAGCTAAAGGGTTCCTGGGATGTGGCATTCAACCTAGGAATTGTTAGGGTTTTCTTTTTAGTAGTTTTTATGCAAAAGACTGTAAAATAAGGATAATCGGATTCCTTAAAATGCTATATCTGTAAAATGGGAACATTAATGGAAAAGCTAATACCCTTTGTTAGGCATTTGTTATGTTGAAATGTCTTGGTTGGTTTATCTCTATGGAAGAAAGAGGAATTAAAGAAAATCTGACATTTATGTTTGTGGTGTCTATGGCTCAGAAACTACCTGAATGTTTCAAAGGCCATAATAAGATGATTTTATTATTTTTTCCCCTGCTAGTTTGGTTTAATTTGCTTCCTTCCTTTTAATATGTGTAACTGACAAAAAAAAAGTGTTTGCTCAAGAAAATGCACTAAAATTTTAGCTATGCCTGTATGAAGCATGGTACTTCTCTTATGTAAAAGATGTCAACAAATCAGCTGAGGATTCTACTAATTAATGCTATGTGGGCTTCATGGCTTTTAACAAACAAAATAGCTTTGTTAATGCGTCATTAGCAAAAAATGCCCTTTCATTCCTCATAACTAAGAGTGCCTGTGCAAGCCATGTGTTTCTTGAATTTTAGCTTGCTTTTTCAGCCTTGCTAAATTGCAAATGCTATTGATTACCTGTAAAGGTACCATGTGTAGTATGATAAAGAGTTAGGCACCAGTGTTAAAATAGATCTCAAACAGGCCGTCTTAACAGCAGTATGTTCTTATAGATCTCTGTGTAGCAGATGAAGTATCTCACACAGATACTTGCACTAAGTATTTCATCTAAAGGACTGTCAGGTACGCTTCTGAAGGCATCTGCCAGTGATTATGTTGTTCGGATAGACAGGAGGTACTGCATAAACATGGAAAAATCAACTGCAAGTTTAGAATGGGAGAAAGTAATGTCTTGCCTGCTGTGATGTTCATGAATCAAGAGAGAGTTTATGTTAATGGTTCATGGAGATGAATGTAGTGAGCCTCATCTTTTGTTTTGAAAGGTAAATAAAGGGTGGCTAGAATACTGACCTGTTTCCTTTGTGAACAGGTGTGGACTCCGGTTCAATTTTGTGAAAAGAAAAAGATAGTATGTTAGTTCTAAGTTAAAGGTGCTGACACTAACAGATTTTTCTGCCCTGCCTTTAACCTAGAGATAAACTGTGGGGATGTGTCAATCGAAAGTCTACTATAGAATAAAAATGTGCAGCAGAACTAATTGGTACATGCAGATTGGGGGGTGTGCGTGTTTGGGGAATTTATGTGGGGGTAGCTAAAAAATTGAAGCATTGTATTTAATGACAACCTAAAATGTATAATCAGATAAAGCAATCAAGTTATTTTTATACTAGCTTGGTACTTTCCTATAAAATGTGGCAGGATAAAATTCCAGTTACGTTGTTCCTTTTGTAGTTTGTAATGCTGTATCCAGTAAGGAATTAAACATAACAGGGGGAATAAAACAAAATAACAAGGTAACTGAATTATTTGAACAAATAATAAAACAATAGATTATAAAAAAAAAAATGCTGAGAAGTTCACAAAATAAGATGGATATGTTGTCATAGGGCTTTCCCTGAAGTACGTTCTTACAAATAGAATATGGACGTCTAACAAAGATGAGTTAAGGAAGGGTTCTCCTTTTTATGAAGAGCATGTAAAAGCTTCCAAAACAGTGGAAGCCTTCTCTCCTATTGAGAGTTAATTTGTCAGCCAACTCTTGTCTTTTTTCAACTTCCCTGGGTAGGAAGGGGATATTAAAATTAAATCAGAAATGGTTATTATACCAACAAAATGAGAGCATATTCCAGGTGTTCTGGGGTCTATTACTCCTCTGGGTATTAATCTCAGAAATTCTTCAGTTTACAATTGCTGCCATGTGCCAGTCATTTTTTAATTTTCCATAGATCTTGAATGATGCCATACTCTTCAGGCTACTGGCTGTGGCAGGAGTACAGGGAGCCTGAATGCAGAGGTTGTATTACTGGAAAAAGAATTGCAGTTATAAATTATTCTGTGGTTGTATGTAAATAGGTATTTAAGCTTGGAGGGACCTCCCTCCAGAGGTTGCCTCCTTCAGCTCCTTGCTCAGCTCAAAGCAGGCTTGCTTAGATGGGGTTCCTCAGTGCTACATCCAGCTGAGTCCTGCAGCATCTGCAGGATGGAGACCCCATGGCCTGTCTGAACAACCTGTGCTGGTGTTTGCTTGTCCTTATGGTAAAAACTTAATGGTTTCAGATGAACTAGCAAGTAGGAACTGACTTGATTTTCTGCTGCTGTCTTCTGGCCCCTTTTCCTCTTTTTCCTGAACCTGAGCATAAATAAAAAAAACCTGCTTTTACACTGCAGCTCTTGCTAGACTGCTTACTTCTCTCCTCACAGAAGAGAACACTTCTTAACACTTGGGTACTTTGAAAAAGATACATAGTCTAGCTGTAGTTTTGTGCGAAGAGAGAAAGAGCGCACTTTGTCCTAGTTGATTCTGCTTCAATGATTGGCTTTCCATCTTCCATAGGAATCTATTGCAAGGTGAAAGAAAGAGATACTGGCAACAATCAGGCAGCTGTTTCTTTAACTTTAGAGGTAAGCTGTCATTAAGTATCCTATTTGTATGGTACTGGGAGGGAGAAGAAACTGGAAAACTAACAGTGGTGTTTAAGATGACATTTCCATGTTTAAAAATAGATTTCCCTTTTCTGTAGATGCATATAACCAATAATACTAGCACTCCCTCTTTACTGATGTTACATGCATCCTACCCTTCATCTGTTGAAGTGCAGAATTTCCGACTTTCCCCACTAGTTGGCAAATAAGTGTGCTTCTTACCTGTCTCCCTACCAGTGTATAAAAAAAATATACTTGAGCTAGTTGTTTTACCAGACTGAAAATGATTTTTAAAGGAGTGTGTAACTTGGGATATAATTTTTGGCTGAGGCAACATGAATCATACTCTTTGCTGGGAAAGTATTTCCCAAGTTTCTTAGAGTGGAAAAACGTTGAGGATGTGTTTTACCTGCTTCCAAAGCACTCAGCCCTTATGCCACAGGTTTAAAAGCTGGGAACTTGTCAGTTGTAGAAAGGTTGTAGTAACTCACAGGGTTGTTGTTTTTGGTTGGTTTTTTTTTTTTTCCTTGGGAGTGGGCTATCAGCCGAATGAACTGTTAATTGTTTGGGTTTGGTTTTGCATTTGGAGGGGGGGGGGTTGTGGTGTTTTTTTTTGTTTTGTTTTTTTTATCTAAAATGCTTGATTTCTGCAACAGCACGAATATAATATGCTCTAATATAAACTTGAGTAACATTTCTTTTCAAAGAGCAAACTGCATAATATGTTTCTGCACTGTGGAATGCTGCAATTTGCTAGGCTAATGATATACCAAAAGGTTAATCGGGTGCCTCTTTTTCTGAGGCAGATACTTCTAGGAATAGCTGTTTCTGAGGTTTTCATCCCAATTTCTGTCAACCAGATTTCAACAACGAACAGCCCAAAGGAGCATAAACAGCAGCTTCTGTTGTGGAGTATACTTCCTTTTCACTTTAAAGCGATGATTAACCCTTTTAAAAACTTCCTTTTGATGTGACCAGACAAAGAGAGACCCCTGTAGCCCTTTGGGATTTGCCTGCAGTGAACCTTCTTCAAAAATCATGACCTTGGCTGTCTGAGTGACAAGGCTCTCAAGTTGTTAAAGTAGATTTAAATGAGAAGAAAGCAGAAAGTCAAATATGCGTATTTGTTGCCATAGATGTAGCGTGACAACTAGCAATACTTTGTATTAATTAAAGCACATGTGAGTATATTAACCACACAGGTTGTTGCTGATAGGACAGAAAACACAATTAATGTCATGCAACAATACAGTGGGACAGATATACCAACATGAACGTGCAAGCATCTAATGCATAAAAATGAACATAGGCTATGTTTACTTTTGTCTGGAGATAGTAATATTGACAAAGTCTTTGTCCAGTAACAAGGACATTCTTTGTAATGCAGATCTGTGTCTATCTTCCTCTTCTTTACGGTCCTAGCAACTTCTTGTCATATGAACCATGAAGTCCCAAGTGAGGCTTTAGGAAAGCCATGGTAGAACAAGGACTCAATAACTTGTTATTCAAAACCCTATGATAGAGTACAATTTCTGTCTTCAGAAATCGGGTTCTTTACACATTTCCCTGGGAAAGAATGCAATCCAGTGATTGTTTCAATTCATGCACTGGGTTATAAAGGGAGTTTCCAAGATACTGTACTTAATCAGCTGCACATGAACAGTTTGTAGTTTGAAGAGGGAACCTGGGATGGGGAAATCTAACCTTCTGTATCCAATTTTACCCAATGGAATATGGCATTAAACAACCCTATTGTGTGTTTAAAATTTCATTTTGTCTGTTGGAACACTAGACCATATGGTTTATCTGGAAAAGCTTATGGATAGTTTGCTCATTGTTTCCTCATTTTCTACTTCATAAATCGGATAATCTGAGGAAATATATCGTGATAATCAAAGGTAAACCTTAAAGTTCAGTATAGTGTTAAATTATACCTTACATCTTAATATTGTAATGCAGAAGTTGTGCCTGTTTCATTTAAGTTGTACATTAACTGAGGACTGAAAATCAGATGACTGAAATATTTAATTAGGAAAGGGTATGGATGTTCTATTTCACAAGAACTACTTGAAGAATTAAACATCCTCAGAAAGAAATGATTACTTCTTTTAATGTGTGAACTGGACTGGTATCAGCCTGGTGTTTTCGATTTTAAAGAACATGCTGGTGGGTTTTATTTTTTTTTTTCCTTTTTTTTTGTTTTTATTTTTTCTTTTCTGTGTGTGTTCCACTGTCAGCTGCGATTACTTCTCTCCTTTTATGCACTTTTTTTATACTTTACAAATGGAAGATTTTCTTGATGTGGATATTTCAGATAGCTTACCTGTAAAAGTAATAAGCGTAAGTTAAGCAAATGTATTTGCTGCCTGTGTAAGAGACTAGAAAGCTGTGTATCACTAATTTATTTTACATAGCTTTTAGCATTGCTGTTGCTTTGAGCATATTATGTTTCTTGTTTCTGAGACTTATAGTTTAAGTGGAACAGCCTTACAAAGAAATGTCCTTTCATTATAAGACTGCAAAGTGAAAGTGAATAAACAGAGAGTATGCCAGGACTGTAATAATGTTTGCAGCATTCATTAAATTGTTTGTTAAGTAATGCATTCAGATGGACTAGTGTTTCCCAGCTTCTACATCTCCCATTATGTGTTCTAGTAAATTAAAGCTAGGAAACCTTTGTTGAAGTTATAATACTCAAACTGACGTCTAATTCCCCCAGACAATAGGTACAAGCCTGGAAGCCTCTCTAATTCTTTCCAGTCTTTACATTTATTGATTCCTTTGTAAATGTGTTTCATCCAATCTGTTACAAACAGCATGGTTAGAAGTGTGAAGTTTACCATGTTTGACCTAGGGCACATTAAAAACAATGGCCATCTTGCATACAAACGTGCATCCCAGACTTTTATTCAGAAGAATATTTGGATCTGTAATGGTTCAACTGGTTTGATATCCCGCTTTGCTTAGAAGGACTGACATGTTAATTCTTTGCTCTGACTAGTTTAGATCTGAATTTAGTTCAGCTATCATTCATATGCTAGACTTTAGATGTTTTATTACTTGTGTCCGCTTATGCAAACTATCTTGATTTGAAACTTCATTCTGTCTAGTTTCATGTGAGATTTTGTGTATACAGATATAAGTTTCTTACTGCAAAGTACGGATCTAGTAACTTTTCATTATTTTTCTGAAGCTGTCAGGTTTCTGGCTTCTCATTATTGAAAATTTACCAAAGAGTCCATTCATAATCTCTAAATGCACAGAACAGAAAAATTTAATGAAATTAACATACTAAATTTTTATTATTTTGTGCATATCTTACGCTCTAAAATATATGTGATAAATAATTGATAGTAAACAAACACGTTATATTTTTCCCACCATATTCATCATCAGATTCAAAGCTTTGAAGTTAAATAAATAATTTATGATAGTTGTTAGTGTATGGAAATCAAACCATACTCCTGCTTGCTTTTTTGTCCTTGTTCTTGAGCAGTACTTTGATTGGTCGCCAAACTGAATGATGAAGAATGTATAAATAATCTATGGGATTCATTAAAAAGACTGGAAATTAAATCTGGTATCTTTATTAAAAAAAAAAACAAACCTCTGAAATAGCTAATGAAAAAAATCTTTAAAGATTTGTGGAGGTGTTTTATCGGTTATGAATTCCATAAGACAATGATGACAATGAATATTTTTAATACAAAATGGAGCATGTTTTCAGCCTGCTTTTGTTCTCAGAGATTCAGCCAGGGTGTCCCTTAGCCTGGTTAAATACCTTGCTGAAACCTGCTATATTTGCCAAGAATGAAAAAAGATGCAGAGTACATAAATGAAGAAACACATGAGCTTGATTTTTAATGTTCCATATAGTAAGTGTTCTAATTCATTTGTTTTCCAACTTTGGAGAGATTTTAAAGCATTGAATGGTATGGGTTTTTCTGGATTTTTTTTTTTTTCAGGTCATGAAGGTTTTTGAGGATGGCTTTTATCTGTGTGTTCTTATAAAAGTTCCTGACTGCTCCAATACCTTATTGTAATTTTTCACCTATGTTCTGACTTACCTAAAGCTTAAAATAAAGCAGAAATAAATGGACTTTAGACAGAGGTGTAAAAATGCTGTGTAATGCTGTTGCTTTCACCTATGTATCTCTACACTGAATGCTCAAAACTGAGTAAGATCAGGACACAGCATAGTGGTTTGAATCCATCCTTATGTTGGCTGCAAAAAGCAACACAGTGTGAACCCTCATATGTCATTTTCCCAATCTTGGTGGGGAACTATGGTAAAAAACTTACGTTTCTGAGAATTCTTGTTACTCTTTAAAAAAAAAAGCCAACACTCCCTACCTAAACAAAACAAGACAAAACACCTCACAAACCCAGATTTAACAACCAAAACCTAACAAAAACAAACTCTACAACAACAAACACCCAAAACATTGTGTACATATAAATACAGATGCATAATATTTCAGCTCAAGGCAACAAGACTTAGTGATCTTTCTTACTTCTCTGTGTGTGGCTACAACCTACAGCACAGTTTTGCATATGTGAAGCCCTAGGTTTTTGCTTTTTCTGACACAGGGTGCATGAAGAGGATATAAATAGGCGCTGTTTTATGCAGCTGTAATTGCAGTGAGACATCACAGTGATTAAAGGATGTCTTCAATGCAGGGCTGTAGATCTTAGGCACTATAGTAGGAGGCAGTTAGTGGCACAGGATTTTCTGGGCCTTAGGTATAGGCTATTTTGTAAGACTTTCTACATAAAGGTGATTTATAGATATGAGCTAGATGTTGTGAAAGTCAGCAAGAATAGCTATCCTGTTTGTGCCTTTCAGGGGGCTGTCTCAGAAGATTTCCTATATACTAGTGTTGTTTCCCCTGAAATCAGCATGGGTCCTGCCTTCTTTTGGAGAGGCCACAAGAAGCTATCTTCAGTGGCTTGCTGATTTTCCTGGTGTGATAGATGACAGAGAGGAGCGTCTTTGACAAGTATGGTGATTATTTCACTTGGCAAAGGCGTGTTACTGCTTTCTTTCTATTGAGTAGTAATAACCATCTCCAAAAAATGAACTTCTTAGAATATTTCAGAAAAAAATGAAGTCGCCATCTTTTATAGTTGAAAGTGTTAACCTAAATATAGATGCTATCATTGACTGTTTAGTGTTGTCGGACAGTGGTAAATTGTTTCCTTTAGGGATCTGTAAATGGTGTGATGAGCAAGTATTCAATCTTCACTTGGTGGCTGTAGCTGCTTCTTAGAAAGTCCTTTGGTTTGGTTTTGTTCTAGAAGCTGCTCTTCTTTCCACCCCATAGCTTTTCCTGTGTTTGTTTTTGTCTGTTTTTAACTAACATCACAAAAGGAGTGATGGCAATTTATAAAACTAATAACGTTTGCAGATGAGCGCCCATAATTTTTTTGAAGCTTTAAAATTGTTTAGAGATTATCAGCAAGGAAACGTGTGACCTTGTGCATGTTAATTTTTCAGTGCAAGAAGAACATGTATACCCAGGGCATCATTGGCTTTATAGATCAACTTGAAGGATTGGGGCTTGTTTTTTGTAAGGAATGTGGAAAGTATTTGTCAGCTACAGCTCTCTCTTTGCAACAATGCATCACCTTTGTATCTTTCTTGGGTCATAGAGAAAATCTGCTGACAGCAGGTATATGATAGAACAGACCACATCCCCCACTGACTTTTACTTCCAGTGTCACCTTGGAGCATCATGTCTAATTTTCAGGTTTTTAGTACTTCTCTTTTTTTTTTTTATTGTCTTGTGCAACCTGCTGGCTCTTCAGAGGTGAAGTTCATGTTTTTCGTAAAGTGGATGAAAAATCTTATAGATGAAGAAGGAAAAAGAACCCTCAGTCGCTTTCAAGCTGTCTTTTTTGTTGTCAGATATTTTTAATACTGAAGTATGTATATTTGTATTAACTGTAATCTCTTTTTGAAAAAACTGTGGATCTCTTGGCAAGTGAGATGGAGCATAAGAGATGGAGGAAAAAAGACCAACTTCAAGGATAAATTAAACTCAAGTAAAGGAAGCAGCTTAACAATAAATTGTACATTGCTGGTGGTCAGGCTAGGATGCTGTTCACACTCACCTTTGCTATTTGCAGAACAAAGATGTTCAATAACTGTCAGTACAGAAAGATCATAATAGTAATCTTTGTGGCCGCTAGTTACTTCATAAAAGTTAACATATTCATGAATGCACTGCTTAGTTCTTGGTATTGAAATCTTTGGAGTTAATAAACAAACTCATGTTACCTAGCAGTGAATGCCTTTGTTCTTTTTCAGGTCGCTAGGAGTACTGATTACTCAAACTGTGAAAACCAGGGTGCTTTAAAATATTTTTTAGTGAAAATCTTCTCGAAGAAACAAATAATTCACACTGAAAGAGGTGTAAATTTCAACCTGACAAATGTGTATTTGTACATAATTTCTTCTAAGTATCAAACTCTGCCTCTAATGTGTATCAGTTGCTAAATCAAGTCAGATGTCTGAGGCAAGAGCTGAGAGCAAATATTCATAGTGGAAGTGGATAACAGTCTTAATTAAGCTGCTGCTATCTTTCTATGATAAATATAGAACTTTTCCAGAAGTCGTCTGATTTAACGCTCCATTTGCATCCAGGAGTGTTAAATTTAGGTCCTGTTCCTTTGTTAAGAGGTCTGCAAATGTCTCTGTGATAGCCGTAGATGTGTGTCATTGAAGAAGAACCCAGGAGCTTTGTTTTTTGCAGCATTGCAGTGTGGAGGAGGAGGTATATATTGACCTAAAGCTGACCTCTCAACATTTAACATTTCTAGGGTTGACATGCCATGAGAAATGTTATTTTTGTTTGCATTTTCTTTCTTTTTTTTTCTTTAAGGACTAATGCTTTCTTTTTCCAATTCTTGATGCCCAAATTCCTTAATGTTTTTTAGTTATCATAGAAGGTAAAGGATGAGATGTGAAAATAGGTGGGTAATAATTGTCCTGACTAGTGCAATGTTACCTGTTTTGCAGAGGCTGTTCCATGCGGCTGTTCTATGTGTTATATTCAGAAAGAAGGACATCCACCTTCTGAGGTCATCAGGCTTTTATTTGGGGCCAGCTCTGTAGTGGAATGAACTTATCACAGAATTTAAAATTATATTCAGGAAGGCACTCAAGATGGGTGCTCTCAGAGCTTGGATAGAGTGTAGGGTTTTTTGGGTATCCTCCAGGATGTCATAATCTGCCAGTTTAACAAACAAGCCCAAAAATCTTGATCTACATGAAGTTACAACAGCTGAAGGTAGGGGAAAAAGCTAAAAAATTATAGGTACTGATCAGCAGAAGTTTTCTCCTGATTGTGGCAGGGTTTTCCCCTGCCAGGGTCTCTACTCCTGATAGTTGTGTGCAGGTAGGGATTTGACAGTCATTCTGCCTATTTGTCTCGATTCCTTTTGATGCAGATTTCATCATAGTTACCCATTTCATCTTCATATTCTGTTACTGCATAATATCTCTACCTCTGTTCTAAAAATTAGGACTAGGTGGAAAAAGCTGCTGGCACCCTTAATTCTGAGCTGTTTTATCTTGAAAACTTTGACTAAAAGGATAATTTGAAGCATATTTTTAGAAGTTTTGGTGGACATTGTCCGAGACAACTGCATTCCTGTAGTGTTAACTGCAACTGAAAGGTTTTGAGGTAGCAACTCTTAGTGGATTTTTTTGTATAGCAAGTTAATGTTTATGCCATTGAATTATTTGGATGGATTTATTTTCCCTGTGTATTTTGCTTTTGGGCATGGTATACATTGTGAATATGTTACTAAATTATCAGTGACTAAACTATTTAACAGAGACACTTTCAGTTCTTTTCAGGTGAGAACATCTGGAATTAAAAGGTAATTCTTGTATTAGAATTTTTTGATGAAAAAATAAAATACAACATTTTTTCCCGTCTAGAAGTTCTCTTGTTTCTGAACCAGTTATTTTAATAGAATTCTTCAGTATATTTTACTTAGAAAAAAATAATATTCAGTACTGTTCCCTTTTAAGTAGTGAATAAGAAGTATCCAAAAACTAATTCTTATGATCTTCAGAATTTGAGATAAACTGGATCATTAACTTAATGTAAACTACAAAAGTTATTTGCATGTTTGGATGAAAGTACTAAAAGATACTCAAGCAAGCACAGAACACTGAAGAGTTTTGCAGGAAACCAGTAAGGAATAGCCATTAAATGTAACTGTGAAGTGCCTAAAGTTACAACAGTGCTTCAGGTTGCTCCTTGGGCAGTTGCTGTTTGCAAGAAACTAAAGGGTGAATAAAATATTGTTAATTTCTTTTCTATCAATTATTAAGGCAGTGGCCAGTTGAGTGGAATTTTTACCTGGAACAGTAAAGTTCTGTATTGACATCTCTGGATGGTGTGTATAGCAAATTAGCCGGTAATGTATGTTAGAGAAGTTGATAAAAATACTTTTGCAAAAAATAAAGGGTTTACACTTCTCTGGTTTATAATTAATCTGCTATAAAGTCTGTTTGTAGTCTGCTTACTTGTGTTTTAAGAAAATTGAAACAGGCAAGATGTGTAGAAGTTTCTCCATGCAGGTTGATACTATTTTTCTGAGGTAGTAGGAACACTTCTGGACAGATAAATATTCTGTTTGAGTAGTTCTGCATATCAGCAGGTGGAAGAGCATCAAACAGGGAGATGCAGATCCAGAACACACATTATCTGAAGAAAGACTGGTTTGGGATTAGAAAGGTGGTGGATGTAGGTAACTCCTACAGACAAGTGGATATCAAAGCTTTACTTCATTGCCTCGCTCCCTCGGGTTGCATACTGCTGTCTTTACTCCAGTATTTGGCAAACACTTCACTGTGATAACGGAGTTTCCGAAGAGCTGCTGAGAACAGAAGCAGATGGCAGCTCAGTCATTTATCAGTCTTGCACTATTTACTTCTATGTTGCTCTGTAAACCAAAGTTAATTGATGTTAAGCTGTAACTTTCTACTTCCTGCCTTGTTTTGTTTTGTTTCGTTAAAGAGGAGAAAAGAGAAACCATGGTTGGATTTTGGTGTGTAGAGATTGGTTTGTGTGGGTGGGTGTGCTGTGGTTTGCTGTTTCGTGGGTGTGTTTTTCTTTTATCCCAGCCATGATTCAGAGCAGTAATGAGTGGTCTTTGAGAACTGGTGGAAGATGAGGTACCAAAAGAATAACCATTAATGTGGACAAGTCAGTTTATTCTGTTCCTAGAACCATGTGTCAAGATAAGAGTATGCCTGAAATAAAATTTAGGATTGAAGGAACGAGTGTGGTTTTGACAGGGAGGGAAATGACACCCATGCATTCTAACTTTCTCCCATGATGGGTTCTTTGGAATTTTAAAAGCTTTTGATGACTTCTCATGTGAAATAAAAATAAACAAGAACCTTCTCCTGCAGCAAGAGTTGCTCCAGGCGGATTCAGGACTGCTTGGAGAGCTCCAGTTAGAAAGTAACTGTCAGCAGTTCATATAGCAGAAGGTTATATCCAGTTAAGTTTCATATGGTGAGTGCCAACACTGTTGAACTTCTGTTTGTTTTCCTGAGATGGTGGAAGAGACTGTAAGCTTTTTGAACTTTGCCCTCAGTTCTTTATTATAAGGTTAGAATCAAATAATCTTAACAAAATGAGCTGACATTCAGTCTAAAAGTGAATGAGAAAACAGACAAACAGTTTTTATCCACTTGTTTAAATATAGTCTCTGTGATCCGGGTATCTGTTTTCAGCTATCCTGCCACCTTACATTTGTGCTTCATGCTATTTGTCATGCTTAACTGGTGGTGTCACAGCAGAAGGCAAGGTAACAATTAGCTGACCTGTTGCTCAAAAGTCTGCATGCTCTCATTCCTGGCTAGAGAGTTTAATGCAGGATAAAGCAAAAGTGGCTTTTTTTTGAAAGATGGCTGCATACTTCATTGTGAATGTTATGAGCAGTATGAATTTCAACACTGGCCTATGTGAATGGGTTTTTGGTTGAATTTTCTTTGTTTGTGCTGTTTGGTTGGTTCCCCCCTCCCCACATTTTCCTTTGAACCCAAATCCTGAGCTGGAGGAGAAAAAGGGCACAATCCTTGATTGACTGCCCATAACACAGTAAATGAGAGAGGAGGAGGCTGGTCCCATAGCATTACAACTTCTGTATGCCTCCTGGAAATTCAGCTTCTTTCTCCTCTTGGATCTGATATGCAAGGAACTGTGAAGAACAATATTGCCCATAAATTGCTTTACATTAATTTCCATTCCAATTGTGTAGCACATGTAAGTGAAAATCTTGGAAATATGTTTGCTAAATCATGTGGTAAATGGTCTCGTTGATGACTGCAGAGTTGCTCTGGGGATGGAGTTGTTAAGCACTTATTATAGGAATCCAACAGGGCAAATTAAGAGAAACCTGTGTGTGTGCTTGTTATTTTAGGTCTTTTATGGTTGTCTTCTGAGGCACCTCATGTAGGACCTCATGACCTAAAAGGACTTGATGTCTTTTAGTCGGAGGTTAACTTCTGAAATCTCAGTTACTGACCTATCAACAATGAAAATAATAGCCTCCAAGGGAGGGTTTAGTGTTGTTATTCTTTAATGCTAAAAAGCTGAATATCCTTGTTAATAATACATATAAAGTAGCTTTTTAGCATACTGCTTAGTTGTATGTGGTATTTTCATTTATAACTAAGTCTTTTTATACTTGTAAATTAGGGGGCATATTTTATGTTGCATTGTAAATAACTGCTGAGTGGGTTTCTTATTTGTTTGTAGCATCATTGCAAGCATTTCCTTAATCTGTGAGTATTCAGATTTAGTGGAACTTTAATCTGTACATGCGTGTTCCTTGGAAATACTATTACAAATCCACAAAATCACTGTGCATGGTAGAATTCGCCATTATAATAAACTCTATTGTAGAAAAAACAATGCCTGGTATTTTTTGCTGGTTTTAACTATTGTATTTCAAGACTTAAATGTGCCGGCCATTTAAAACAAGTATTGCTGTTGCTTATACTGCTTGCTAGATACTTCTCCAGATGTACATCCTGAAAGATTTATCTATTTTTAATGCTAGTATACAAGCATATATTTTTACATAAAGTTCAGATTTCAGTCTGTATAGAACAGGTGAATAATTTTTCTCGGTACTTATTGTTTTTCTGACTTCACCCAGCTTTCACTGAAATTTATATTAGCTATCTATAAAACTGTCATCTTCTAATACCACTTTTGACAGGATCATAAGCATTTGCAGTAACCTTTGCAAGTTGCTTTACTGACAGATCTTCAGTTCCAACTGAATTGGTTAAGGCTTTCAATGGCATGATTATTTTGCCAGTCATTGTTATTAAAACAGTAGAACTCCCCTTTGAGAAAAAAGGGGTCATCCGTCTTTCTTAAGATTCATACATGAGCTTTATCACTATGGTAATAAAATTCATTGCTTGCTTGGTAACCCCGAAGGACTTGTACCGCTGGCAAATGTAATTACATACATATATGTTACATAATGTAAGTTGCATATGTTGCATGAACACAGGTTAGTTTTAGAATAAGCATGTGACAATAATGCTTATAGTATTATACTAAAGAAGGAATGTGTGTTTTATTTTATGGAATGCTGGGAAGTGTGAAGAAATCTTAAAAATACCTGAAACATTTTTCCCTTCATGCTTCACCTCAGATTCCTTTGGTAAGGTTTATAAACTTGTTTGGCTTTCTTTTTTTTACTTACTATACTTACATTTATTATTCTAAGACCCTGTGTTGTCTTTAAATAGCATTTACTCCTCATCCTTACCATTACTGTTTATAGGGCTCTGTATCTGCAACATGCATAGCCAGTGCTTAGATGGCTTCTCAATAAACTATATAGTAACCATATATATCAAGTAGTATTCACTTTTCTTCTCATGTTCACCTCTGTATCTTATTTGTAGTATTAATGGAAGTATCCAAAATTAGTTTTATCTATGGATGCAGAATGATTTATTCATGTAGAAGCTAATATCAATATTGCCCTGAAGAAATTTGTACTAGTTCATATCACTCTTGTGAGACTGTAAAGCTATCAGCATTAAATTGACTTAACAAGATGGAGAGTATTCTTTTCTATTTGGAAAACAAGAAATCATAGTCCTTTTAGCTTATGTTATGTTACAGCTTATGGTATAAGAACTCACTGACTGTATTGTCATCAAGGAATAATTTTTATTCAGTGATATTCTGGAAAACTTGTAAAACTCTGAATTAATACCTTGGCCTGTGAACTGTGTGGTAGCTGTCATGGTTTCAGCAGCAGCAGTCATTTTTCTTTAAGTAGTAGCTGGTGTAGCACTGTGTTTTGGATTTTCGGCTTGGGAACAGTGCTGATAACACCAGTGTTTATAGCTATGGCTTAGAATGTTTAGGCTGGCCAAGGACTTTTGGAGTTTCATGCTCTGCCAGGAAGGAGGTGAGCCGGGAAGAAGCCGGGCAGAAGTAGAGACAAGGGCACCTGACCCAAACTGACCAAAGAGGTATTCCATACCATAGCACGTCATGTGCAGGATGTAGAGACGGAGAGCAGAGACCCGGAAAAGATGGTGATGGTGGTGCAGGGAGGTGCACGGTGTGGCCGGGATTTGGTATGAGGGGATGGGGCACACTATGTAGTCGAGCTTGATATCAGGTGATGGGGAGGCACTGCGTGGCGTGGCTAGGTATCAGGTGAAGATCTATTGCGTTCTTTTTCCTTGTATTTCTCTTGTATTATTATTGGTGGTAGTAGTAATTATTTATATTATAACTTTAGTTACTAAACTATTCTTATCTCAACCTGTGGGAGTTGCATTCTTTTGATTCTCCTTCCCATCCCCTCGGACTGGGGAAGAAAGAGGGGGGAGTGAGTGAGCAGAACTGTTTGAGGGCCTCAAACAATGACAGTAGCTTTGGTGTGGTATGGTTGCTTCCATTACTACTGTGGGCTCTCACTTTCAAGCACAGGCAAAGAGATGATGCATTAGCAACTGGCCAGGTTAGCAACTGCTTAAAACTGCAGTTGCTAACCAGGCCAGATTTGTCCACTATACAAACCACAATGTCCTTAAGACTTGCAAATCCCATTGACTGTAAACCTTGATACTTTTTTCTTCTGCCTATAGTAACTAAATTCCAAAAAAAGCTGGGGTTAGGATATGATTTTTCCATGTGCCAAGCACTTTCAGTTTGTATTTAAGGAAGGTGCATAGCATTTTGGAGGTGGCATGCAGCAACATGCTGGTATTCCTGGTAATAGCATTATAGAGGGCTTTCTGTTGTCAGTGGATTCCGAAAGGAATTTCTGTTTGCAAAGTCAGTAATAGAAAGGATAAGAGGGTGGGGTGGAGCAGAAACAACTCCCCTTTTTTTGTCTGAGGACTTAAAAAGCACTTTTCTGGGGAGGATTTTTGTTTGTTGAATCTATTTGAATCATTGGTATTTCAGATAGAGCTTCTGTTAAGCTAATTTGTTGTTTGTTTCAATGCATAGCCAATGTGCATTGGGTGCTAAAACAAATATGTTATTGGCTTTGACATGAAAATACCTAAAAATAAACAATAAAATTGATCCATTCATGTTTTGTTGTCTGACCATTTCCTTCTTTAACAGAAGCTGATTTGGCTGGAACCTCATGGTCTTACAAGTTGATCTTCTACTAAGGTTTTTAAATAATTCCTGATATCCTACTAAGTAGTCATAAAAAGGAGAAAACTTTTAGTCTTGCAGATTACAGCTGCGAAGTATTTCAGAATGCCGTGTAACAAATCACTGCAAGGTATGCAGTGTAAGCAAGGTAAAAATAGTGAAATTGGATAAAATACCTTATAATGCTGGACAGTATTTTAAAGAATCATTGCAGTATCTTGAACATGCTAAAATATCACATGCAGATTTACTCAAATTGGGATTTCACAATTGCACCATTGTAAAGAAGAATTGCCCAGGGAAGTTGTGAATGCTCCATCGCTGTCGGTGTTCAAGGCCGGTTTGGACATAGCCTTGGGTGACATGGTTCAGTGGGAGGTGTCTCTGCCCCTGGCATGGGGGTTGGAACTAGATGATCTTAAGGTCCTTTCCAACCCTAACTTTTCTATGATTCTATGATTTTTTTGTTCAAGCTAAGTTGTGAGCTGAGGAGGGGGAATCACTGTAGTACTATGTAAACTAGGTGAGAATGAACTTTTCCTAACATGCGTAACAAACTTGATCATCTGGCATGCTGTTAGCAGCACAACGGGTCTTATGGTGCTTCTGTGTAATTTGGATGCTCTGACTTGGAGACTAATTAAATTCCTAGGCATCACTGGATGTCTTACATTGTGAGGTTGTGTAAAGGCTATTTGAAATAATGAGATTGATGTTAAACTTTTAAGTTTCCTTCTTAAAAATGATTTGAAAATATGTTAAAAATAAGCCTCAGGAGAACTATTAGATGTTTCAGGAAAAAAGTTTACTCATGTGTTTTAGACTTAGATAATAATTCAGTTTGGCTCTGGGTAATGGATAAAATACGTTTACATTTCATCTTTTATCTTACTTCCAGCCGTCAGGGTAAACCGAGGGGTTAAAAAACTTCCATTCTACTTGGAAAGAGCAGCTGCCTTGAAATTCATCTGAAAAATTTGGCATTTAGGCGGTGAATAAATACTTAGAAAAAAACTTAAAATCAGCAAGGCACATTTAATCCAATGGGTTTGTATTTCAGGAAGAGGATGCTGGTATAGGTGTGTTGAATATTTCCAAGGCTATCAAAAATGGCAAGAAATATTTATCTTTTTTAATTTTTTTATTTTATTTTCTTTTAACTATAACTCACATTTATGAGCTTGGTGTTCTGCTGCTGTTTAAGCAGAAGTAAGGCAGGGATGCACTGTTCTTTTGTATTGTTTTGGTGCTGATATAAAACCATGCAAGGCCGGTTTGGAAAGCTGCTCAGGGCAAATATTAACCTTATGCTCCTTTTCTTTCCTCCAGCATTTTGACTACTTTCTGAAACAGTGCACCTTACAATCATTAAAAAGTCAGAGCAAAAGAGGGACCCTGTGGACAGGGCAGCAGGAGAGGGCAGCAGAAGTAGTGACTTGTATTGATTTAAATCGTTACAAAATTTCATTAACTTCATTGGACTGTGGTGTGCTTGGGGTTCTCATCAGTGTATGGCTGAAAGGACTCTGTGATGTGTCAGGTAATCTGATGTCTTCTGCATATTGACTCTGTTTGATACCAGGTTGGAAGATGTGCAGATGTTAGGCTGAAAACTTCATGGGAAACGAACCCCACAGATTGTGGTGTGCTAAACTTTCACCTGCATAGGCCTAATAATAATGTCAATATTTGACTTTTTTTCTAAAAAAGGGAGTGTCCTTGGCAAAGTACTAGCTACTGGGTAGACAAACAGAAGCAGTTAAGTCTTAAGCAGATTTGAAGACATTTGTGAGTCTGATGTACAGGTCATTGTACAAAGAGAACTGAATGTTGTAATGGGAGCTATATTTCCCCAAGCATTTGGGGAACACCCTGGGGAAAGGAGGAACTGTACAGTCTGGTTTCAAGGGAGCCAAGAAATTCCCTGATGGTAAGGAAAAGCTATGCTAGAGAGTAGTTTGGATACGCAGAATAATTTTTGCTTGATCGGCTTGCTCTCACTGGTGAGGGAACTGAGACAGGGAAATGAGCGTGCTCGTTTGTTTTGCATGTGCGTGTGTTTGTTTTAACATAAGCTTGTAGTTAAGACCCAAATTTTGAAATCACTGTGTGTTTTGGTGCCATCATTTTCACTCATTATTCTGAATATGTGATCTGTTAATCTAGAATGCCTTCAAAGTTTGAGATCCCCATGAGGGGTTGCTCACACAGTCAACAGGATTTCATGAGGTCAGGCTCTTATAGGAAGGCTTAATCATCTCCACTGCATGGCCTAATTTGTGGGAAGGGTGAGGATGTTTGCCAGTGAAGCCAAGGACAGAGACTGCACCAAAGCCTCTTCAAGCAGAGCTTTAAGCTCCTGGGACCCACAGTCTTTTTTTCACTAACTGTCAAAATAATACATTTCTATTAGTTTACTTGAAGTCATTCCAACTGATTTGTGACCATTAATCACCTTTTCGTGGCAGTATACCAAAATAATTTTTGTTTATTTGGAAAACTCATTCAGATGCTGGATGTGTATTTTTTAGTTCTAAAGGCTCTCATTAATGTCTTATAAATGGAGAATAATTTCAGAGACTATATAATAATTCGGTGAATAATAGTTTTAAGGGTATTCTTCAGGTCATCTAATCCAGCTTGTTGCTTAAAGCAGGACTACCTTCAAAGTGGAGTTGGCTCAGCATCTCGAGGTGAAGATCTCACAGCCTCTCTTCGCGGACAGTTCTAGTGGTTATCTATTCTCATTATGAAACTGCAGGAGGTGTTTGCAGTGTATTTTGCAGATTTTGGCTCCTATTTCTGGTTGAGGTGCCCCATTTTTCTTTCACCCTGGGTAACATGCAGATTACTTCAATGTATGAAGCCTGTTTGTTTTGATCTAGAGCTTTTAACCAATGTCCTCTAAGAATACTCAATTAATAGACATCCGTTACTTTTAAATCAGTGTTAGGATTTTACTTGTTGGTGTCAATTTTGGTATTTTTGAGCCACTACAGTGTTTTGTAACTCCTGAAATACTGTGTTCTGTTAACTTTTAACACTGTTTACATGTGCTTATTTTCTGTTTCTCAGATTAGTGCGGGTCCTCATCTGTGCTAATACTGAGATGAGGAGCTTGCTCCTATCTCTGTTTAGAGTACAACTATTTTCAGCTGGCTTCTGAAAAACTAGTGTGGTGGTATGTGCATCAAGTTGCATAGCTTGAGAATGGTAATTTTGCCCTAAGAATAAAGGACCTGAAAGTAGTAGAAAATCTAGTTATAACAGGAAATTCGATGTGTGTTCTTAGAGGGCAAATAAAAAGTGGAAGGTGTAGGGGTTTTCTCATGTAACTCTCCAGCTAATTAGGGGTTTATAAAAATTAAATAGGTAGTTAAAGATATCCATGAGGCCTTATCATTTTTCATGTCTGTAGGAATTACTTTTTTCTGTGCAGTATGAACACTACTATCTTAGTGAAAGGGGCTCAACTGCGGATTCAATGAAGTGCAAGGAATTAAAGCTGTCATTGTTGTAAAAGGCATTTTCAGGAATGAGGGGTTAGTTTATCTGATACGTCATGGCAAATGTCTTTGAAAGTCTAAGATGCTGTCTTTGCAAATTATGATGAAACAATAAAGGGAGGAGGTTTTTATGCACTCTGTCTTGTATATCTTTTTCAAGTATATGTAATTGAGTGCATATTTTGGGAACATTCTAAAGCAAAGCCAGGGAGTTTGGTGCAGGTGTGGCACTTGTATTCCCTGAGTTAGAACTCACAACTGGTAAATTACACTGGTCATTGCAAATGTATGCCAGAAAAAGCCATGCATGTAGCATGTTCTGGAAGTTTGATCAGTTGACTGAGAAACTGTTAAGAAAATTAAGAAATATTGTAGCAGTTATAAAATTTTCACACTGCATCTAAAATAAAGCTGTTGTCTATACTATTGATAATTTATAGAATTTGAGAGAAAATAATATGGTGTATTTTTCTAAGACTTTTTTTAATATCTCTTAATATTTGCTCATAGTAGAAGCAGAAATTCTTTGTCTTCATTATAATGTAAATGTTGAAATTGGAACCTGTCCTCATTCAGTGGAATATTACAGCACTTGTGTTCACCTAAGGTTAACTTGGTAGGTCACTGGATCATCATTGCAGGGGGCAAAGCAAATAACAGCTATGCACCTAGGACATTTTTATGTCGGTCTCTGAACCTGTTAAAAGACACTTGAAATCACAGCACTTGAAGTGAATCGCCAAGTTTCCTGGGTTCAGCAGCAGCAGCCATTTTTCTCCTTCTTGGTAGTTGGTGCAGTGCTGTGTTTTTGACTTTCAGCCTGGGAACAGCGCTGATAACACCGACGTTTTCAGTTGCTACTCAGTAATGTTTACTCTGACCAAGGACTTTCTTAGTCTCATGCTTTGCCAGGGAGGAGGGGAAGGCGGGAAGAAGTAGAGACAGGACACCTGACCCAAACTGACCAGAGAGGTATTCCATACCACAGCACGTCATGCCCGCTATATAAACCGGGGGCAGGTACCCGGAAGGTTTAGGTCACTACTTGGTCAGGCTGGGTATCAGTCGGCAGGTGGTAAGCAGTTGTATTCCCTTCCCTTGTTATTTCCTTTATCATTATTATTATTGGTGGTAGCAGTAATGGGTTTGTGTTATACCTTAGTTACTGGACTGTTCTTGTCTCAACCTTTGGGAGTTACATTCTTTCAATTCTCCTTCCCATTCCTCTGGGAGCAAGGGAAGGAAGGATGAGGGGGTGAGCGAATGGCTGCATGGTTTCTGAGTTGCTGGCTGGGCTTAAACCATGACACCAAGCATGGACTCAGCCTTGGAAAATAGAAGCACAGCTGCTATTCTGGGTTTCAGTAAGGATCTCTTGTCAAGAAACAAGGCTTAAGACCCTATTTCTATGTATGAAATTAGGTTGGAATTAGGCATTTGGACTTTTGAGAATCCTTGGAGGCACCTTTCTGCTGTGTGAAGGATCCTAAGTATTTGTAATAATCCAGCTGCTAGTCTCTTACCAGTTCTTATGGTTCTGTTATGTAAGTACATATCTGTTCTTTGAGACTGAATATTACGCACAGAATAATAAAAATAGTAGTAAAATTTGTTTTAAAGATTGCTGGAGAACTTACTGCACTGACATAGTGTCAAAGTGTATCTACTGCCCATTTCCACCAGTACATTCTCCAATCACCTTAGCTGTTATACTTAGGGCTTCAGCATTTCTAGTTACGATGTTTATTTGTCAATAGACCCTTGTGGCAGAGAGCTCTACTACACTGGATATCAAGATGATGATGGTAGTCTTTGCCTTAGGAATGCATAGGGTTAAAGATAAATCTAGCACATGAAGGCCTACAACCAGCTATGTGAGGTCCAGGCTGAGAAAGGTATAATGTGTATTATGAAAAACAGTTGATGATTTTTAACATCCAGCTATACGGAAAGCTTTCTTTTAGTTAGTCATAGTAAGTACACTATTACCTGAACTTTTGCTAAATACATTATTGAGTCTGAAATGCTGAAATCCATTTTTTTTTTCCTTGATAATACAGTATTATTTGTATCTTAAAAGCTATTCATTAAAAATACAGGCAAATCCTCAGTTTATGTACAATTTTTGTCTTACAATCAGATGTTTCCTGAAAATATGAATAGGTGTGCTTGTCTTGCATCCAAATCTCTTCTTTTTCATATTCATCTTTCTTATTTACTCTTCTAAAACTAGGGAAGATACTTTATTGTTGTATTGCATAGTCATTTGTTATGGGTTTTTACAATGCTGCATAATAATTTATCACAGAGTTAAAATCTTCTATGACCATTTGTTACAGAGAGTTAAAATGTTGACTGCAGTAGTAAGAAATTGAACTTTATTTAGATTATTAACTTTTCCCCCTCCTAATTGATATCTCAAGTGCGAGAGCTGTCATTTAAACATAGTGGGCTGCTCTAACAATATCTGACTGTCATGAACTCATAGCCATAATAGAATTGCAAAGACATGTAATGGATAACATCACAAATTTGGGTAGGGAATTAATAGCTATAATTTACTTTCTGGTTATGCTGCCTTTTCTGTAGAAAATAGTGTATATATTGCAGATACATGTTGCCAAGTGGCAATTAAGTTATGTTTTTCTTTGTGTGCATAAAAAGTCATAAATTTATTGGAGATTCTCTGGGCAGTGTGGGAGAGAGAAAATAGATTTTTAGCTATATTTACTTTCCCTCAACCCCACCTCCTTGATGCCTGCTTTTCAAGCTGTAGCTTTGTTGTCTTACCCTCCTGTTTGCTGCTGTGGCTTCTCCCTGGCTTCAGCTCTGCAGAGCATCAGAGCTCTGCACACTGCATCCAGTTTCCATTTTTTCAGTCAGATACCTCCATTTCCTCATCTTCAAAATATGCTCTGACTTAACAGTGCAATAAATCAGTCCCTGGAGTATCCAGTCTCCCAGTACCAGATCAAAATACCCATGCATTGCAAATTCTCACCCAGCATTAACTCACTTTTCTGGCTTGTTTTGTTGTTTTTCTTTTCTTTTTTTCTTCTTGACTCAAGTCCTATAAGCGGTTTTTATGTCAGATTGCATATCACCTATCCATACCTACATCTATGTCTCTATGTATCTCTGTGTGCCTCTGTCTGTGTGCCTCTGTCTGTGTGCCTCTGTCTGTGTGCCTCTGTCTGTGTGCCTCTGTCTGTGTGCCTCTGTCTGTGT